>SMDT01000548.1:0-162174 GCA_005392925.1 Aquilaria sinensis
AAGCCAGTGATGGACAACGATAGTGTTGCAACGCTTGACCTTCCTCGCTTGACCTCCACTACACTAACACCAACTCCGCTTGTCTGGCGTCGTCGTTGAACACAATACTCATGGATGAGGACTCAAATATGGCAGCCATGACTTGAAGGTATGGAGGCTTATCCACCTCCTCATAGCTGAGGCGAAGGCGCTCGCCGCATCGGAAAAATATCGTACTGCCTCAAGTGACATAGAAGGCTCAAAGAATTGGCCTCCCTGAATGATGGAACGTTTAGCTGCTTACGTAACCGAAGCCTTGCAGGGCCTTCTCTGCGGCGGCCACAAACAGTAAGTTCCCAATGAACCCAGCCACTAGTCCGACATTTACACAAATGTCGCAGTACATATATGGAGATTAGGCCACTTCAAAGTGAATCAAGCGATTATGGAAGCCGTCACGACCAATCATCAAGCCCACGTCGTCGATTATGATACCATGGAAGGGATCCAATGGGTGTCGCTAATGCAAGCCTTCGTTTCCCAAAAAGAGGGCTCTCCAGTGCCTCACCTCTGTATCACCGCCTTGTACAGAGGCGGGAGAGGGCCGCGATCCATCTGGATGGCCCAAGAGACGGGTTGCTGTCAGGTGGCATACGCTGTGTCAGTCGGCCTGCCGTTCTTGTTTTACGGAGACGGCTGAACCATGACGAGGTTTTCGATCCGTCAGCGGTAAAATAGGTCAGAAGGAAGACTGGTGATGAACTGCATGTTGCATTTGCTGTATTTGGTCGACCGGGTATCTAAATCCTCGCTTCGTTTAGAGTTCGAAAACGAAATTGGTGATGCTGGTGGAGGAGGAGGTGCGGCGCTGCGAGGCAATGGAGGGTCTGTGAGTCGGTTCGTAGACTTGTTGGCGGCGGTTTACGACTCGTTGGAAGCGGTGTTGCCGGTGGCCGGTCAAGGTCGAGAGGTGATGAAGCGAGTGTTTATGGGAATTGCTGTGCCGGTTGCTCGGATCTACGACTACGGGAGTTGTGTTGGCGGAAGGAAGTGGTTGAGTGCAGAACACAGGCCTGTGAAGTGAGCGAGCTGGGCTAATCAGTGCCAGCCAGGCGAAGCTTTTATTGTGGCTGCTGCTTAATGATGGGAGGGATTAGAAAGAAATGGGCTTGTTTCCAGTTGGAAAAGCAGGCCATTACTTCTTCCCTCTCTTTGGTTGGGCTGGTTATGCCTATGCGGTTTCTAAATTTTAAGATAGAATTTTATTTCTTCTAAATGAAATGTACCTAAGAATTCTTTCGAATCCCTGAATATTTGAAATTAAAGGAAAATATAGGATACATCTTTAAAGTCTTTAATATTTAGTATCGAAATTGTCTGTAATAGTCCCTAGGATTATTTTATGTAGTATCGGACAGTGACATATAAATGTCCACTTCAAACATGGGTAAAATTCAAATTTAGTCTCTAACTATTTAATTTGTCATAAAATGGTCCCCTAGTTCTAAAAATGACTATTAAGATCCTCAAACTCAAGGATCGTGTCTTATTTCAATCCATTCTGTTAGTTGGGCCGTTATCTTGAATGGAACTTGCCTACGTGCATCATGGTTTCCTCTTTAACTAAAATGGTTAACCATTTTGTACAGAAATGAAAATTCAGACCCAACCTAACACAAATACATAATCTTAGAGCTTGAAATTTAGTCAATCATGAGATGATTGTATTTTTGCACATTGAGTCATGATATTTTACTAAGGCATTAATCCAGCAATTATGTTTGTTGTTTTGTTTCTACGTAACTTAACAAACATAATTGTAACATTAGAATAATGATATTCTTAAACGTCCCTGGTTTAGTATTATTGTTGAGCGGGTTGCAATAATACATAACGACTAGCATATGTGGAGACTAATATGAGATACGTAGTCTACATATGGGTACAAGTTGGAGAACTTGTGTACTAGAACCGAGTCCCCACCATGAGAACACTACATGAATCGTTATATGTGTGTCATAAGTGATTCTCATAGTGATCATGGTATATGTAGTCCTTCGACCTAAGATCATCAAGGTTCCCTACATGTGAGTCACATACTTTGATACTTTCCTTTGTTGCTCGTAACTGAGTGAAGTTGAAGGAGGTCATTGGGTATGTCACATATCATGCGGAGGGATTTGTTATGATCAGATGGGATTTGTCCCTCCTATGTAACGGGAGTGATGATACGTGATATTTCGGGGCCCCTTGATCGAGTAGGACTTAGGAAAATGCATGGCCATGCTCGGATGAGTGATATATGATATCAATGTCATCAGCTTAAGTTAGTTTACTCGGTAATCAAGAAACCAAAGATTGGTCTATACGAGAGTGACACATTCCATGTCTCGTGCTTAGTCTTGATATCTTGGACAAAGGGACAATGGCATATATCGGTGATGATCATAAAGGTTTAATCGAATCATCGACAATCTTGTCACTTGGGTAGCAATGATGTGTTGCTAGACACCGCTCATTGCTTATGATCATAAATGTGATTTATGATCATTGCCAACGTGGTAAGAGCCTATTGGGTCGCACACATAAAGCTATTTGGATCATTAGAGTGCATAGACTGATTATTTGGGTTATGGTTTCACTTTAATTTCGTATTAATAATGGGTCTAAGAGTTGAGCCATTATTAAGCCCGAAATTAAATCCTAATTGGATTAGGGCTTTGAAACCCATTAGGCCTAAAAGTTGAGTCTCACTATAAATATAACTTCTAGTGAAAAATTCGTAGGTCTCCTTGCCCTAGCCTTTAAAAAGGACAGCCACACTATTCTCTTGCAATTCCTTGGAGGACGCAAGCTAGCATTGCGAGCGCAAGAGAAACGCATCTGCCGGGACGTGGTGAAAGTGTGGTGATCCTGAGAGGCTCGTGTGGATACCATAGAGAGCCTAAACACGTCAACTGTTCAGGTTTTGTGATTCGACTCTATAGTTGAGTGAGAGATCTCAACCGAAAATTAGGTATGAAAATTTTCGAACACCCAGTTTACCCCATTTCACTTGGATCCTGGAGGGTTTCGGTTAAATTCCGTTGTGCTGTTTGGCTCCCGAAACCCAACAGAAACATAGATAATCCAACTTGCATCTTTTTCCTCAATTCTTACCAACAAGCTCATCGACCTTCATTCTTCTTCTCACCCTAGCAACCCTTCTTTTGCTTGATGATCTAAAACATAATTGTATGGTACTTGCAACAATTAAATGAATTCCCAAAAAGCTATACACATTACACACTAATAAGAAAAATCAAAAGTTGATTAAATTCATAAAATCCCAATGGAATCAACATCAAATTACTCATGTAGTATATGAAGGACCTAGAAGAGGATTCTCATCAAGGGGCTGAAACAAGAGTATACCTAAGAAATTAGTGACACAGGACATCGAATTCTTGGAGAAGCGTTCACATACATTGTGATGATAAGCACAAGAACATTAGTGAGAGCAAAGTAAGGGACTAACCAAGGAGGCCATTTGTTGAACTATTTGGTATTGTTCCTTGATTTTAGGGATTCTTATCAGATATGATTTTCATTTTGCTCATGTCTATTTTGGTGATCCAAGGGAAGAGCTCTCTCTTATTAGTTTATTTTGAGAACCGACAGAGATGGAGATAGAAAGAACAACCAACGAAGATGGAGAACGATTGACAAAGACAGAGATCTAAATGCTAGCGATAGACAAAGATGGAGAGAATTGAATCCGAACGCAACCTGAACTCCAGTGATCGACGGATAAGGAGGATGGAGGTGGTTGCCCAAATTGAAGAAGGTGGGCGACCAAATTGAAGCATAGAGAAGGAGGATTAAGGAGGGCAATGCTAGAGAAGGAGGCGGGTGGCAAAATAGAAGGAAGGAGGAGGACTGAGGCAAGCGACGCCGAATGGATCTCCTCTCCACCAGCGAACAAATCTCCTCTCCACCAATGAATGGATCTCCTCTCCACCAGCAATGTTGACGCGGAGAACATGGAAGGTTTAAGAGTAAGAAAGTCTGGGGAGAAGAAGAAAATGTTGGACTATTTATAATTGAAGTCCTATGTTTATTTGTTTGTGTCATTTTGTATTTAATATTTCATTTTTGTACAAAATGGTCACCTATTTTAGTTAAAGAAGAAGTCACGTGATATTATGAATGCCACGTAGGCAAGTTTAATCTAAAATAACAGCTCAACTGATAGATAAGACTCAAATTGGATAAGCTGCTGGAATTAAGAGATCTTAATAATTACTTTTAAAGTTAAAGAATTATTTTAAAATAAATTAAATAGTTAAAGGACCAAATTTAAATTTTACCGTATCAAGCATGCACAAAATACTTGGAGCAGTAGAAGATCGGCACAGCCAATGGCATGTGAAACGAAAAACAGGAGCCCACGTGCCTAGGAGGGCCTAATACAACCCAACCCAAGCGTCGGTTTCTTGCGAGAAAAAATTGCACAACAAGAAAAACGAGCGTTTAGTTTCCTTAAAATTAAAAACTAGTGTCCCATTAAAAAAAAAAAAAACTAGTGTTCCCTTCAATAAAAGAAAAACGTGTATACATGTCCTTTCCGCGGCATATATATATACTTATCCGTTTATCGTTGTCATTTTACGCTAAAGTTTCTAATGTGTATTTTTTAAAAAGTTTTGAATACACTACACTTAGGACGTGTAACACCTTTTTTTTAAAAAAGAAAAATACAGAAAATAAAAAGAAAAAAGGTAGTGTTAAATGGGAATTTTCTACAATACCCACGGGTACCAATGCCCCCCAATCGTAACTGTTGACCTCGACTTGGCAGAAAAATGGGAAACCATGTAACTGAGATAACAGGTGAGGGAGAGGAAAGAAAAAAGTGATAAAAAATTTTAAAATACAATAAATATTTCTAAAAAGTAAAAAAAAAATTAAAAAGTGAAATTTCTTTAAAACAAAACGATTAACTGTAAAAAAAAAAGTGATAAAATTTAAAAAAGTGAGAAATGTTAAAATTGGTAAATTTTTTTAAAAAGCTATTAAAAATAAAAAAAGTGATAAATAATTATAAAATGTAATAAATAACTTTTTATTTGCCTTTTAAAAATATTTGTCAATTTTTTAACATTTATCACATTTTCTTTATTTTATCATTTTTTTATACATTTAATCATTTTTTTTTTAATTTTATCGCTTTTTTGTACATTTAATCGTTTTTTCTTACAGTTTATCGCTGAAGTTACCTTCATTGTGACCGGGTTACGTTCAAGGTACCTTAGATATGACCTGGTTACTTTGAAGGTAACCTAAAAATGTAACCGGGTCACGTCGAAGGTACCTTCGTTGTGACCGGGTCACTTTGAAGGTAACCTAAAAAAGTGACCGGGTCACCTCGAAGGTACCTTCGTTGGGACTGGGTCACGTTTAAGGTAACCTTCGATGTGACTTGGTAACATTTTTAGGTTGCCTTCCAAGTGACCGGGTCACAATGAAGGTACCTTGGAGGTGACTCGGTCACATTTTTAAGTTACCTTCAAAGTGACCCGGTCTCAACGAAGGTACCTTCGAGGTGACCCGGTTACATTTTTAGATTACCTTCAAAGTAACCCGGTCATAACGAATGTACCTTCGATGTGACCCGGTCACATTTTTAGGTTACTTCAAGGTGACTCGGTCAGGTACCTTCAAAGTTAGTTACCTTCAAGGTGACCCGGTCACAACGAAGGTACCTTCAAGGTGACCCGGTTACATTTTTAGGTTACCTTCAAGTGTGACCTGGTCACAACGAAGGTACCTTTGATATGACCCGGTAACATTTTTAGGTTACCTTCCAAGTGACCCGGTCACAATGAAGGTACCTTGGAGGTGACCCGGTCACATTTTTAGGTTACCTTCAAAGTGACCCGGTCACAACGAAGGTACCTTTGAGGTGACCCGGTCACATTTTTAGGTTACCTTCAAAGTGACCCGGTCACAATGAAGGTACCTTCAACGTGACCCGGTCACATTTTTAGGTTACCTTCAAAGTGACCCGGTCACAACGAAGGTACCTTTGACGTGACCCGGTCACATTTTTAGGTTACCTTCAAAGTGACCCGGTCACAATGAAGGTACCTTCCACGTGACCCGGTCACATTTTTAGGTTACCTTCAACGTGACCCGGTCACAACGAAGGTACCTTCAACGTGACCCGGTCACATTTTTAGGTTACCTTCAAAGTGACCCGGTCACAACGAAGGTACCTTCGACGTGACCCGGTCACATTTTTAGGTTACCTTCAAAGTGACCCGGTCACAATGAAGGTACCTTGGAGGTGACCCGGTCACATTTTTAGGTTACCTTCAAAGTGACCCGGTCTCAACGAAGGTACCTTCGAGGTGACCCGGTCACATTTTTAGGCTACCTTCAAGGTGACCCGGTCACACCTAAGGTACCTTCAACGTGACCCGGTCACATTTTTAGGTTACCTTAAATGTGACCCGGTCACACCCAAGTTACCTTCAACGTGACCCGGTCACTTTTTAGTTTACCTTCAGCGATAAAATGTAACAAAAAGCGATTAAATGTAAAAAAAGGCGATAAAATTTTAAAAAAAGGCGATTAAATGTATAAAAAAGTGATAAAATAAAGAAAATGTGATAAATGTTAAAAAATTGGTAAATATTAAAATTAAAAGGCAAACTGAAAAAGTGAAAAATAATTTTAAAATGCAATAAATAATTTAAAAAATTGATTAAATAAAAAAAGCGATAAAAAAACTAAAAAATGGAAACATTTTTTTAGAAAATCAATGAAATAAATAAAAATCGATTAAAACTACAAAAAGTTATTAAATATAAAAAAATGATAAAATATAAACCAACCTGATAAATATTAAAAAATGGGAAATATTTAATCACTTTTTTTTATATTTAACTAATTTTTTTTATTTTTAATCACTTTTTTATTATATTTTTCAATTTTTTTATGTTATTTCGCTCCTTCTTTTTTTCACTCCTGTTTTTTATATTTAGGGAATTGTATAGGTTTGGTATCAATGTTTAAGCATTCATAAAATTTTTTATTTATATTTTATCGGTTTTTATATATGTATTCATAAAATTTTTTATTTATATTTTATCGGTTTTAATATATGTAATCACTTTTTTATATTTTTTCTCTTTTTGAAATTTTTTTTTCACTTTCCCCATTACTAAGCGCTTTGTTTCTAATTTCATTCACTTTTTTTAATTTTAAGCATTTTTTAATTTTTAATCACTTTTTTTATTTTCCAAATCACTTTTTTTGTTTTTTTATCTTTTTTTTTATTTTCTTATATTTAATAACATTTTTTATCACTTTTTTTAATTTTTAATCATTTTTTTCCAAACACTTTTTTTTTTCTCCAAACACATTTTTTTTCCAAACGCTTTTTTTCCAAACGCTTTTTTTAATACTTTTTTTTTTTTTTAATTTTTTTAATTTAATTTTTTAATCATTTTTAATCACTTTTTTGAATTTTTAATCGCATTTTTAAAATTTTTAATCACTTTTTTGAATTTTTAATCCTTTTTTTTAATTTTTTTAATCTTTTTTTCCCTAACGCTTTTTTTTTCCAAACGCTTTTTCCAGTTTTTAATCGCTTTTTTTTCTTATATTTAATCCCATTTTTAATCACTTTTTTAAATTTTTAATTTTTTTTCCAAATGCTTTTATTTTTTTCTCCAAATGCTTTTATTTTTTTCCAAATTGATATAAAACTAAGAAAAAGTGAATTTTTTTCAAAAAATTTGAAAAAAGTGATTAAAAATAAAAAAGTGATAATTTATAAAAAAAAAGTGATTAATATATTTAAAAAGTGATTAAATATAAAATAAGTGATAAAATATATATATGTAAGTGATAAATGTTAAAAAAATTATTAAAAACCAAAAAAAGTGATAAATAATTCTAAAATTAAAAAACCGAAAAAGTGATAAATAATTCTAAAATGCAATAAATAATTTTAAAAAATGATTAAATAAAAAAAGTAATAAAAATTTTTTTTTTCAAAAAAAGTGATTAAATTTATAAAAAAATTGATTACATCTAAGTTATACTTATTTATTTTAATAAAATCCAAATTCATTTTCCTAAATTAATTTATGTTAACTTAATTTATTGTAGTTCACTTAAAAGTTTAGGTATCAATGTTGTAATTTTAACATTTACCTGTTAATATCATTAAATTTACTAAATATTAAAATAACCCATAAACTCAAAACTTAACTCTATCCCTAAACCAAACTCTAACCTTAAAATGGGGAAAGTAAAAAAGATTTTGTGAATATTTTTATGATAATAAAATATATTTTTACTAATTTTTTTCGGACAGAATTTGAAAAATTTACAAAAAAAACGTACATGAAAACAAATATTTGGACATAAAGCAGTGATGCATTTTTTTTTAAAAAATAACTATTTTATAAAAAATAAAGTCTTCACATGATGAAAAAATTGTTAAGGGTGAAGGTTAAGGATTGAGGGTTTTAGTATATTATTGCATATTATTCTTATAAGAAGTGATTATTCACCTAAATTATACTTTTATTGATAATTCACATGTCAAGAAGTCTAAAAAGTAATTTTAATAATTTTTTATGAATATTTTTGTTAAACATACTACAAGATATAAAATTAACCAGAAATAAATCACATAAAAATTGAATTATGTAATTTAAATTTTTTGAAATATCATCCAAAAGGGTTATCTATTAATCATTTTTTTCATTTGCTTTACTAAGTTGATCAATATATGAGTTCCATTGCCATATAAAATAATTTCTTATTAAGTGTATTATTTCATAATTAAATTTTTTTACACCTCTAATTTTTTAAAAATTAATTTCTTTCTTTTTAAAAATTTTTATTCAATAAAATACTTTCTTTCATATTTTTTTTTCTCTTACTTTCTGCCCCCGTATTTTCTTTTTCTCATACTTTTTCCCCTTTCTCCGGTTACCTTTCTACAAATTTTTTATTTTTTTTCCTCTCTATTTATTTCTCTCTCCTCTCTTCTCTCTATTTTTTATTTCTTTCCTCTTCTCACCTGTCACGCTAGTTAGTCGGTTTGCCTTTTCATCACCAAACGAAGATTAACAGTTAAGATAGGGGGGGCATGGGTACCGTCTTTTCAGGGGTGGATATTGTAGTTTGTTCCGTGTTAAATGTCCCATCGGTTTTCTGAATAAAGATAATCTAATACTACTATATTGCCGAATTAGAATAATCGTTACTCTTGAGATATCTAATTCACGTAAAACTATTGCCGAATAGAATAGTTTGTTAACTTTAGATATTTAATCGGGAAAAAGGTAAATATAATATGTTACAAAAGTTTTCACTGCCAAAAAATATGAACATGAAATTAATTTTATGTAAAATTTATTTAAATATAAACTGTCCAATAATTATTTGATAACTTATTTAATAAGAGAATTAGGCGTAGCATTTATTTCACTTGAAACTCTAGTTTTTTTTTCTAATAAAATTTTGACAATAAAGTTAATAAAATATGAGAAAAGAATAATATTGTAAACACTCATAAGTCATACCGCTCCGCTTAGGATGACAATTGCTCTCCCGGACAGAAAAACTACTGGACCGACCGAGACGCATTGAAAAGCAAAACGACAAATTTTTCGTTTGGAAGCCTTTGTTTTCAAAGCTGAACTCGCAAGCAAAGCGAAAGTGGCGTTCCCAAATTGGTGTCTTGCCGTGCACCTTTTATTTTGTATCAGTCTGGTTCAAGTATTTCATATTACTTAATACTTAAATTATATAATTCTTCTATTTTAAATCATAGCTTCTATTTTTATACTCCTATTTTTACTCTCAACTACTGCTCCTTGTTTCTATTTTTATAATATTTTTATTTATTTAAATTTTAAGAATTAACATTTTTTTGATTTTATTTTCGCCCTCATTTTTCATTCCCATTTTTGAGACACTTCGTGCAACTTAAATTAATACATTCATAAGCGAAGGCTTCTTAGATACTAAAAAGTGAAAAGAAAAAAAAGAAAAAAACAAAAATCAGAAAAACAAAACATTTGCAAAAAGCCCAAAACGGGTTCTTGAAGTTTCAGTCTTTCTTTTCTGCAAGATTCCCTCACCTTCTTTACCTGCCCCGCTGCTTCTTCTCCTGTTAGTTGAACCAATAGTTAAATATTGGGGTGCTGGCTCCTCCTTCCTTCGTTATTGGAGCCATCTACTTCTAGCACTCTACCAACTTTTCTCTATTTTTTTTTTTGTTAATTTTTGTGAAGTTGTAAGTTTCAGAGGAACAGGTTCTGGGCTCGAGAACATAGAGGAGAGGAATGGGCACTCTGACTCTGACTCCGACTCCTCTGTTCCCCCCAAAGCCGAGACCTTGCGTCTTCGAACAACACAAATCTCGCTTCCTCTCCAAAAGAAAGAGCCAGCCTCTTGTACCGGTGAATCGATCTCTCCAATACTCTTCCGTTTTATTTTCTTTTCCTTTGTCTTTTCAACAACAGAAACAGATAGGAGGAAAAGAAAAACAAAACTGTGTCTTGATTTGATTTGTGGGTTTGATATATTGGAAAAGGTTGCCAGATTATTTGGGCCGGCGATTTTCGAAGCTTCGAAGCTCAAAGTGTTGTTCTTGGGCGTGGATGAGAAGAAGCATCCTGGGAAGCTTCCCAGGACTTATACTCTCACCCACAGTGACATAACTTCTCAGCTAACTCTCGCCGTCTCCCAAACTATAAACAATTCTCAGGTATTATCTGCATGACTCTTGATTCATAATCTTTGGTTATTGTCAGAACATGTTCAAATATGTTGTAGCATCTCCGAGACCATCATTTTTATTTTTGTCTTCTGTCAAAAAAGTTGTAAGTCTTGTCCAACAGTTTTAGAACAATTTTTGACTGGATCTGGATGAGTAATTAATGTGATGGTTGGTGTAGTTGCAAGGGTGGTACAATAAGATATACAGAGATGAAGTGGTGGCCGAGTGGAAGAAGGTGAAGGGGAAGATGTCTCTACATGTCCACTGTCACATAAGCGGAGGCCATTTTCTCCTGGACTTGTGCGCCAGACTCAGATACTTCATCTTCTGCAAAGAGCTCCCAGTGGTACAATAATCTTAACCTTAAGGTTACCTTACACGTGACGGTACCGTGATTCTTTTTTTTTTTTCTTAAAGAGTGACGATGGATCAACAGGTTTTGAAGGCTTTCGTCCATGGAGATGGGAATTTGCTTAACTACTACCCGGAATTACAGGAGGCATTTGTGTGGGTTTACTTCCACTCGACGATTCCAGAGTACAACAGGGCGGAGTGCTGGGGCCCACTAAAGGAGGCGGTGGCTCCACGTGCTGGGCCTGGGGCTCAGGAGAAGCAGAGCCCAACAAGCAAGTGGGAATTGCCTATGCCGTGCCAAGAAGCGTGCAGCTGTTGCTTTCCTCCGTTGAGTCTGATTCCGTGGTCACAGACGCTTCCCCGAGAAAGTGAAAAGGGTGGGCCTTGCACCTCGTCCCCATTCACGCATCTCACCAAAACGGTGGAATGATTCGTCAAGCACAGGGATTGGTACCTGAGTTTGGTCTGGGTTCGGTTTGGATCTACCCTTTTCTCGTTTGTTTGTGTTCGGATAGGAGGAAACTTTCCTCTTAAAGTATCAAGTGTAGATATAAGAAAGGTCTATTCTTAGGCTCAAGCACTTGAGATCCTGTAGAAGCACTTTATCTGGAGAGGGACTTGATTTGTTTGGTGCCCAGGATGATGGGGCAAATATCGTTCTGTGAATTAAGCCCAACCGTAACGTTAGGCACTGTAAATAATAATCACCCAAGTTACTGTAAGATTTGTTTAGAAACTAAGTTTTATTTGATTGTAAATTATCATTTTACCACATCACTTTGCACATTCCTATCGGTAGAATAACAACACAATTATTAGCATCATTATTACTATTGTTAGTATTGTTATGTTGAAGTTCTTTTCGATCCTTGGCTATTGTTGTGAGGAGCACTTTTAACTCCCAATGCTCTTGTTATTTTTACGTCTTTTTTGCTCGAATAAACATAATCAACCATCCTGGAAGTATGTCCTATGTTGCATATTATCCTCAAAAAATAAAATATTGTATAATTCATCCTAAACATATGTAGCCGTCAAGTTTTACAATTGAAAAGTGACAGAAAGCTGATTTGGCGTGATGAATAGTGCAATATAAGACATACTTTCTAGATGAATGACACAACTTAATACATACTTACAAAACGAATGGTCCAATATAAGACATAACCTCCAACAGAAGAGTTAACGGAAGGATGAATGATTGCATACTTTCGGGAAGAATGGTGTAACATTTTGTACTTTCAGGATATTTGATGGTTTTTACCTTTTTTGCTCAAAATGAATTTTGTTTGAAATCCAAAATGGTCATTGGCAATTTGCTACTCTATTAGTTAATCTTTGCCAACAATGGTGCTGTATGAAAACATAGTTTCTTCTCCGGTCTCCATTTTGACTTGCTAATCTTGCTACAAACCATAAAAGATTCTACATATGGGAGTACGAGTTCTTAGGATTGCTCTAACTTTGTGAGAGTGCAACAAAAGTACTTATTACTTAAGCTCCAGGATACACCAAGATAAGACTATGTTTCTTAACGTGCAATTCTTATTTTTTTTTTCTTTTTATTCAAAACATTTACAAGGCATGATTTTTTAGGGTATTTGGAAAGTTATGATTGATTTGCCCGTGTCTCAAAAGCTGAAGGTAGTCAGGCTATATTTACCAATTGGGAGACTTGTCATTACAATAAAATGGAAGTAGGGATGACAATTGGGTGGATCAGGTTGGGTTTGGGTCAATCATTCAGGTTCGGGTTTAGCGTTAACTAGGGTTTAGGTCAGGTTAGTTGGGTACAGGGTTGATTTTGGATTGAGCTGATTTCGATTTTAGGTCAACCTAATTCGGGTTCGGGTTTAATTCGGGTTGGGTCAATTTTAGTTTCAAGTAACTTTAGGTCGAGTTATTTGGGATTTGGGTTGATATTATGCTATAATCGGATTATTGGTGCATAGACTAGAATAACTAGATTAATTCAATTTTTTATTTAGGTTTTGCTAAAATTAAATTAAAGAATTTGATTTTTTATGCAAATATTTGAAAAGTTTGGAGACCCATGGTGCAGTTTTTATGGGTGAATAAAATAAAAATTTTAAAATATAGGTACCTCATAACTAAAAAATTACTAGGCATGAAGAATAATATAAAAAAATTAATTTAACTAGATAAAAATATATTAATATACAATTATTTTAATAAAAATATCTAATTTAAAACTTTACAAATTTGATTCAGAAACTATAAACTTAGTCATTTTAGAACTTAAAAAGTTGGTAGGATCAGATGCTTTAAATTATGTTGCCACTTTGAGTTATAATTTTTTAGGAATTTAAAAATCATTATTTAGGGTCAAAAAATGAATTAATTTAGTTTAGGTACTAATTTTGAGCATTAGTCCCTAGAGGTCGTTTAGGTCAATGTTGGCGAAATAAAAGAGTATGGGTGGAAATTGGAGGTTTTTTAAAAATTTTGAGATAAATTTGTCAACTCTTGAAAGCTTGAGGTAAATATGATAATTTTATAAAGTAAAATTTGATGGTTTCATAAAGTGATAGGCTAATTCAATAAATCCTAAAAATGTTGGGTTAAATTAAAAAATTGCATAAAAATGGGGGCTAGAACACTAGACTAAGAGTTTTGTTGGACTTAAACTGAAATTTTTGTCAAATTATATTCTAATAGATATAAGTTTCTTCAAATTGGATTTGGAATAGGCTTAATCTCTCAAAATCTTTTTAATCACGTTTGTCTCCCTTAGTATAAATAGGGGTCACCTTTGAGAGAAATTACAAGAAAATCTGGAAGGAATTCGCAACTATAAAAAAAAAGTGAAATAGTAACTTTAGGCCTTTATCTCGCCATCTTTAACACCAGAAACCCTAAACTTTCCTAACTGCCGCCACCACCCTTTGAAGTTACGTTCCTTTGGCCGACGCTTTCAGCTGCTGCTCCAGCCGCCGCTTCCGGTCCTAGCTCGCCACCCCTGCTTCCCCTCAATCCGTACCGCCAGATCCAAGGGTCCCCCGCCACCGTTTGTGCCATTCAAAGGAGAGAAGAGGAACACCACCCGTCCCCGTCGTGTCCCGTCTCGGATTCACTTGTTCCCCGGCCGCCGGTCGCCATTACATTGTCATCGAAGGTCGCTATGGCCGTCACATTGGAGCCCAGCCCTTGATTACCCCAACTCGCTGGCGTCAACAGAGAATCAAAGACGACTCGAACACTAACCCGCGATCCGACCTGTTCTTTGACCGTCGCCCAGCTATGCTTTCTCCTCTTTTGGTAAAATACTCGTTTAGCCCCTATACTTTGTATTTCGGTCATCCGAGTCACTGAAATTTTTTATTTTTCATAAAAGTCACTGATAACAACTTTTTTTATTACTTTTCTATTTTTGCTGCTTATTTGTTCAAATTAGTCATGCATCAATTAAATTAATAATATTATATACAATTACATGTTTAGGCTAGGAATTTAATTTTTGGACTAATCAATTTTAGTTTTTAGTTTTTAAATATTCGTAATGTATTACAAAGTTCAATTTTAGAGCATTCATTCCATGTGAGTTTATGTATTCTTATTTGTTTTACAGCAATGGATCCAACAATGGATATGTTTGGCATAAATGTAGATAACTCCAATAATCAAGAGATTGTTAATGCAAGTGGTGCTAAAAGAGGGCAAAGCAGGTCTTAGTCTAAGGTTTGGAATGAGTTTGAGTGTATTGACGGAGAGCTATATGAAGATCAAGTGTAAATAGCCAAATGCAAACATTGTAAACTTAAGGTCATTTAAAGAAGTGTGCCAAATATCAAAGTTCTTTAAATGATAGTGGTAGCAATGAAGGATCATTCCATGGAAAGTTAGATGAAGCTACCTATAGAGAATGGCAGTGTAGAATCACAATCAAGCATGACCTACCATATTTTTATGTTAAATATGAAGAGGCACGTGGTTACAATTCGTATCTGAACCCAAATGTTAAACATGTTCGACACCCATAAGAGTGACATTGTTAAGTTCCATAAAAAATTAGGGGAAAAACTTAAATCTTCTTTTTGAGGAACCTTTCTGGAAGAATTTGCTTAACTAGTGATATATGAACTTCAATGATTGATAAATGTTATCTTTGTGTCACTGCACATTATGTAGACATTGGTTGAAAATTGAGGAGTAAAGTTTTGACTTTTCAGCATCTTGAACCACCTCATAATTCTAACATATTATATGAAAAACTATTTGATCTCTTAAAAGAATGGGGGATTGATAGCAAAATTTTTTTTCCACCACTTTAGACAATTCTAGCAATATGACTAATATGCAGACTTTGTTATGTGCCCAACTCAACCTTCGAAATGCTTTGATTTGTGGAGGGAAATATTTTCATGTTTGTTATAGTGCACATATTTTGAATCTTATTGTTCAAGATGAATTGAAGGTAGTTTTTGGGCATCTAAAAAAAATTAGAGAAAGTGTTCTATATGTTAGTAGATAGGATTAGGTTTTTTTAGTGTTCCGTAGTAGTTGGGTTACACATTTCAAAATCATTATGGCTAGATGTGCCTACACGGTGGAATTCAACTTATTTGATGGTTGAAAGGGAACTTCTTTATTGTTAAGTATTTTCTCAACTGCAAATTGTTGACATATGCCGTGAACATTGCCCTACTGATGGTGAGTGAGATAAAATTGTAAAAATCACAGCAATTTTGAAGCCTTTTTATGAAATGACCACTTTCTTATCTGATTCTGAGTATCCTACTGCCAATTTGTACTTTGAGAATGTAAGGAGAATGCAAAATTTTATACTAGAGGCAATGAATAACCCAGACTTCCAAATAAGAGAAATGACACAACAAATGAATGAAAAGTTTCAGAAGTATTGCGAGGATTTTTCAGTAGTTGTCTCATTTACAGTTGTACTTGATTCTCGGTATAAATTAGCTTTTTTTAAGTACTGTTATGAGAAATTGGGTATAATTCATACTTCTAAGTGATTAGATATTGAAATCAATTATATTTCCTTTTTAAAGAGTATGAGACTCATAGTGGTAGTTCATTTCACTCATGTGATATTGGAATTGGTGGTGGACATTCTTGATGAGAAGTAAATTCAGATCTTCTTGTAAGTAAACTACTTTTTTTGTTATTATGCTAATATATATTCTTTTATATTATACGATACTCTAAAAATTGATAGATATGTTGATAGATACAATGGGGACTTTCAACTTAAAGTCATAGCTTGATTTTTATTTGGATGAGCTTAAAAAGCCAATTGAGCTGAAATTAGATGTTTTTGCTTTTTGAAAAGAAAATGAAGTACGATATCCAAGTATAGTACAAATGGCAAGGGACATATTTAGTATTCCTATCATGATTGTTGCTTCAGAATCAACTTTTAGTATGGGTAGTAAGATTCTTAACAAATATAGGAATCGTCTTGCCCCAGACAATATACAAGTTTTACTAACATCTCATAATTGGGTGTATGGTTATGAAGGTATGATTTTTCTTTTATAGGTTTTTTGTTTTATTTCAATACATATTAGTTCTAATTTTGTTTCTCAATTAATGAAGCTGAGGGGTATGATTTGAAGCATTTGAATGACATAGAAGTAGAATTAGAGTAGCCGACGAGTTCTGAAGCATTTTCTAATTTGGTTTTGGTATAGAGGTAAGATTACTACCAGTCACTTTATGGCAGTTGGGGTTTTTTTAGTACTTTTTAAGCAATGGCTCAATTTATAACTAGCACAAATAACTCTATATTTTTTGTTTGGTATTTCACTAACTAGCATTATTTTGACAATTCATAATTTTCACAAATGCAAATATTTGAAAGCAGGTAGTTTAGACTTTGTCATTAGCTTTGTTGCTTGAAACTTTTAACATGGCATATTGTTACCATTCTCTCTTACATTTTGATGTTTTTATTTAGTTGCAAAACTTGATGTTGGAATGATTTGTTATATTGCTTCAGGATTTAGATTATTGTTCGTGATTTTAGGCTTTTGTGGTATTAAATGGGAAAGAACGCTGTTAGTAATTCAAGTTCGAGCCTATGCAAACTTTGTGAAATCAAATCATCTCAAACCTATGTGTGCTTTACTAGTACTTTGAATTAAAATTTTGTATAGTTTAGCCTTGTTATCAAATGTAGAAGGTAACTAACAATGATAGATGTTGAAATACGTCTTTCATATTATAAAGAATCAAATTTTAATTTAGTAGCTTTATAGGACTAGGCAAAAATTTGAGAATATTGAAAATTATTATGTCCTCTCAACCAATAAATCCTAGAAGACCTCTAAACAAACTAAGATAAATTATTTTATTAATTTGCTCTTTAAATTCCATAAGATACCTAAAGAAAAATTATTTTTAAAGTACTTTTTTTAATTTCTTAAATTGCGTGGTCATAATTAATGTACAATTTAGATAAATAATCAATATTATTAAAAATAATGAATTTTTAAATATTTACCAACCATATATTTTATGTTGATTTGGGTTAAATTCGGGTCTTATCGGGTTTAGACTTGGGTCTTTTCGGGTTTGGGTCAAGTTAGTATCAAGTTTGGGTCATTTCAGGTTTATGTTATTTTGGGTTCGGGTATTTTGAGTTTGAGTCATTCGGGTTTTGGGTTTTTTCAGGTTTCGCTTCAATCGGGTTTCAGTTCAGGTCAGGTTGAGTACAAATGGGGTTTGAGGTCATTGACTTTTCTGATTAAATTGGGTCAAGTTATGTTTGAGTTCGGGTGGATTTGTCCAGATTTTCAGGTCGGGTTAAATTTTACTACCCCTAAATGGAGGAAGGGTTTCAAACATTGAACCACGCAAACATGTCTTAGGCACAACCAAAGGTATTAAATACCATTACTACCAGATATATTGCACCCGAAATTTTTAAGATATACTACATGGTATAGCGCGTTGCATACTGTTATACTTTTTACAAAAAAATAAATGTTAGAATATTATTGTAAGACAAAATAAAATAAATATTAGAATAATATTACTCAGAAAAAAAATTAATTTATTGATACAAGAGAAAAAATAGTTTAATAATAACAATATATTTTCTAATATCACATTTAGGTGGCTCAAAATAAATTTTCATCTTATGATATGTGTATTAATTATATATTATTATTTTATATATTTATGATATTTTGATGTAAAATGATAAAAAAAATATCTTACACATGTCCCATAAAAAATAAAATGCCGCGGTATGTATCTCTTAGTATTTGTGGTATATCATAATTTTTTTATGAAATATATATAAAAAGTGTGCGGATGTGAAATACAGTAAAATATCACAGTATATTTTATAATAAAATAATAAATTATAAAAATATTAGTACTACATACTGTTTATCCTTAGGAAGTGATATACTGCACAATATATCTGGATATTTAATTCCATGGGACCACTTTGTTGGCCGCCTCAAACGTTCAAAGCCGTTTTGGTCTGTCCCCAAGCTTTATGTATGACCCGCCAAGTCCAACAACACGGCACACAACAAGATTGAGATTACCAATGAAAGCCTTTTTAATGAATAAGAAACTATTACTTTTTGGAAAAAAAAAATTTCATGGCATGACTGAGGTTCACAGACTGCATCAATCACTAATGAACAAAGGAAAAAGATGATCACAAGGTCCGAGGGTAGAATTACAGAGAACGGGGTCTGCATAGACAGGGGATTATGCAATCTCCATTACATGCTTCATGCTTTTGTGTATCTTTATTGACATGGGTTATGCAGTCAATTGCTCATCATAAACAAAACAGCAACAGGTTTACTGCCTGAGGCATGGTTGGGCTCTTCTCAATTGTCTTAATTTTTCTCTCAACATTCTCTTTTGGAGTTCCATGTATTATAAATATATTTCACAGATAACATTGGTCAGATCTCTTGCCTTAGGGAAAAGGTTAAGCAAATTTTATTATATTTTGTTTGTGAATTATCATTTCACCACATCGTCGTAGTGATTTTGCACCCTCCTATCAGTAGAATAACAACATACAATTGCTAGTATCATTATTACCATTGTTATATATTATTGTTGGTGATACCACCCGAGAAATTTGGACCTTTATTGGGTTTCATAGTACTTAAGAAAAATAAGACCCGCCAAGGGTTTTGGATTCAATTTAATTAAATTAGGCCCACAATCCTATAGCCATTAAAAGTATGGCCACAAAAGAACAAATGCTCTAGATCCAACAGTTCAAGAAATAATCATTTCCTCTAACGGTCCTAAATTTTAGAACACAGAATCTAAAAAACCTATATAAAGACATTCATTATCATATGTCAGGTATAAAATCACTCTCTTTGGTATTTGCATCTTGCTAGAACCCTTATTGACTTGAGTGTCAGAACATTTTTCACAAGTCTCCACGCTCTTTAATTCAAGGGGTATTCGTGTGACGGATCTCATTCTTGAGTATTCAGGTCACATACCAAAGGAAGTGCATCATCAATTGTTATGTTAATGTTATTTTAGATCCCTGGCTTACCAATATTCAGACTATAATTAAGTTAGGTATGGGTGTCAATTAGGCGCAGGGTAAATAATGCATAAATTAGCACCAAACTCGAAGGCTGAAGCTTACAGCTTTGTTTGACACGTGATTACAATGCCAACTGGCTCTCTCTATAGTGTGGGACATTTGGAATATGTCTCAGTCAAGTGGAATGCCGATTCGAGGGTTTATATACACGAGAATGGTAGCAATAAGAGATGCTCCAACAGAGCTCGCAAACGTACATGCCCGCCAATATACACTTAAAAAGGGAGTGGTCATACGAGATGATAACCACTCAGGCTATACATTTAGATGAGAGAAAGTAGATGCCTTCAGCAACCTAGGAGGATAAATTAGTTTCCTGGATTCCTGAATCATCATACAGATCTGAGAAATCTTCTGAGCACAAGCAGTGCTCCAGCTCATGTTCCACGATGCGTCTTCTTTTCCACCTGTTTGCCTTTTCATGCCATAACAAACTTAGCCTCATCATCTGATGGTTGTTCGCCACGATGATGCTCCAATTTCACTGCTGGTGTTCTGCATTGTGAAACAGTATCATAAACGAGATATTCATTACCTATGGCTATGATTGACTAAGAAAAAAACCGGTATAGGGCTAAAAATACATGAAGAATGGGCTATTCACATTTCAAAAGCTAACCAATCACTTCTAAGATTTCCTGGAGGGCAAAAATAGAGGTGTCTCTTTCTTTGCACGTGTATGTGGGATTATTTACTTAATTCCATAACCATTCAGTCTGAACTGGATTGAGAGGCTAAAACTGCAATCACTCCCCTGCAACTCTACACTTGAAAGAAATGCCTAATTGCAAGTTACTCCTTATTTTCTCTTCTTTTTTTGCTTTTTTTGTCCTTGGGGGGCGGGGCGTGGATTTACAGGTTTAATCATTCACTGAACAAGCCACCTAATTCCAGGTGGACGCAGAAGGTTTGGATGATAGCTAAATTTTACGAAGAAAGTTCGGGAGCCTCCTTACAAACACAAACTTGGAATGAGGGTACCTGAAATTTAGGGGAAGGAAACACGTTCCAGAACCTCAGTGTTTCATCTCCTGCCCCTGTAACAATCGTCTGCCAAAATGAAAGGTAAAGGTAAGAAATAATAACAGCCAGAAGAAACAGAGGGAGACATACAGAAGAATCTTCAAAACTTTCAGATCTATTATTAACAAACAGCAGAAAGAAAAAAATGAAAAAAAAAAAAAAGAATTGTGAACTACCTGCCCATCGGGTGAGATTGCAAGATAAAGTACTCTACATGTATGGCCCGTGAGAGTTGCCAACTGCCAGAAAAAACACAAGAAAAATGGATAACTTCAGGGAAGAAAAATATGATTTATTAGAGAGTGCTGGCATACTATAATAAATTCAAATTTGATGGTTCTGACTCGATATACCTTTGACATGGATGGATATCTCCAGACTATAATTTGGTTCTGGGAGAATCCATGAGTGCTGACTAGCTCATTGACATTCTTAGACCACACAAGGTTGCAAACCTACCAAGAAGACAATATATATTAGAACATCTATATTATGTCCAGATAGGGGCATAAAATAAATAACAAAGTAACTAAACAGGAAGGAAGAACCAAAAGGGGTTAAATTTGTTCAGTTTGAAGGAAGAATCATATTTTGACATAAAGTTGGGTTTATCAAGTCATGGTTAATTTATAGTGTGTCAAGTGTAGTGAACCAAAATGGTGGTTGTGGATAAGTAAGAATGGGAAAAAACAAATATTATTACACGTCATGAAACAAGTTTTTCATCTGTAGATAAGCTTTGGGTAATATTATATCAAAAGTAAATATGGGCTAAAATAATAGAAACAAAATAGCACAAGGTGTCAGGGTCACACCTGACTGCCAGTATCCATGCAGCTTAAGTGCGTGTTAGTAGTTGTGTTCCAAAACCGGATGCATCTATCGGCAGTACCACCACCAGATGCAAGCAGACCATGGAGGTGGGGAGACCATGCAATTGCTTTAACAGCAGCTGTATGCTCACAGTATTTCAGGACAGGCTGAGTTGAATGTTGATTCCAAACAAAAAGCTGCATAATGATGCAATAGATTAGGGGGGACCTACACTTAATATGAGGCAACAGCAACTAAATTGAAATTGCTTACTCTGTTATCATTTCCACCAGATGCTAGTTCCCGGTTATCATAAGACCACTTCAACCCACAAATCTATATCACAGAAAAAAAAGCAGTTTTCAGGACTGAAGTTTGGACATAAGTGCCAAATAGCCTACATACTAAATTTTCAAAACTAAGCCAGCAAATAGCAGTCACAGAAGCAATGTCAGAGAGGGAAAATAGTCATAGGATAGTATACTTATAAATCAAATCAATCTAAAAAGACATTGTAGATTTTCACCTCTGACTTGTGACCAGAGAGTTTGCTAACAAAGTCATCATCTGCACGTATATCCCTCTGAAGCACAGTCTTGTCTCGACTACCAGAAGACAAAATAGAAGAGCTCCAAGCTAAGGCTCCAACACGTAGTCTATGGCCTTCCATTGTTCTTATCTTCTTACAGCGAGAAGCATCCCAAAGCTACATAGAAAAAGTTGCAGATTCATGAAGATTCACCAGATAGCACACATTATGACCAATGGAGAACATAACCAACAATTCATACAAAATACACAGAGATAACTACATTGCAAAAAAACAATTCTTCCTTAATCATTACAACCATCTTTCACCTGTCCTTTACCTATATGCATACATAGATCCTCTTATTATTTTTCATAACATGAATTTTCCTTTTGACCCTTCTCAGATTCACAAGGTTTTCACCCAAATCTCAATCTGAAAAGAATGTTAAGCTAAGTAATTCTACAATTAAACTTTTCTAACCTGAACTTTTCCATTGTTAGTTCCAACAGCAAGTTGTGTTCCATGTTGTGCCCAACAAACTGAACACACGCTATCATCAAATCCTAAATCACACAGCTTAGTTACCTGCAAGTACCATACCAAAATACAGTCACATCTGATCCTCTGTTACTAATATTCCGCCAATTGAAAAAAGAGAGAAAAAAAAGAATGAAAGAATGAAAATTAGTCCAACGCTATAAGTAAAAACACCTTGCTGCTGCATGCATTCCACAGATAAACGCAGTTCCCCAATCCCACTGCCAACACATTATTCGATGACCAATCAACAAGGTTCAAATAGAAATCATCTTGCAATGCAGGTGCATCCAGAACCTACACAGTGCAGACGATATCAAAAGCAGATTTAGTTGACAACAAAACACCAATACTAAAGTAACACCATCGGCCATAAAACCCCACAATACCGACCTTGTAAGGCGACCTCGGTACTTTTCTGGGAGCCTTAACCGGGCTATGACTGACCCCGGGAGCCGCCTCATCAAACCCAACAGGAAAAAGCGAATGACAAGCCCGCTTAGTCTCCGTCTTGTAACGAAAAATGTTCCGGTTCACGGGCATGAAATCCTTCTTATCAGGAGTGTCAGGACCGAAAAGCGCCGCTCGCAGGAGGCTGGTGTAAGTTCCAGAGCCATCATCCTTACCCTCGAAGGACGCAGGAGAATTAGAGATATCAAAAAGAGCGAAATTGGATCCCGATCTGCTGGGAATAAACCTATCGGAGTAAATCGAACGCGACGGCGAGTTGCTGTGGCTGAAGTTAAGGATTCGGCCGATGTGGGCACTCCGAGATGGCGCATTGTCTAGATTCGAGGACGAATCCGGCGTCCTGGGAGTGGCCGGCGCCAATCGGCGGTGGTCGTTGCTCATCTGAGAATCGCTCATGGGGAAAACCCCAAGGTCGAAGATGAGGGATCTGAGGAATCTGGAGAGTTGGAAGAGGTAGCTGTTAATTCTTTTTCCTTTGTGAATCTTTTTTCCCGGGAAATCTTAAACGAACCTGCAAGTTTTTACGCGAAAGTTAAAGTGAAAGATTGGTGTGGACGAATCCAGGTTAGGTAGTTTTGACCTTTGACTATTCGTGACCGATTTGATTGAGGACTACTTGAATAATAGGGCTATGGGTCGATACGGGCCAACACTGGGCCGCAGGATAAAATGTTTGTCGGACCATGACGAAAGGACTACCGGCCCATATTTGCTAGGTTAGAGCTTAGGACGTAGAAGGCAGTTTAGAAATACTCCCTCTGTCCCATAAATTTTGATACATTTGACTTTTTGTTATATTTTGACTCAATTTTATTCATATTGTTATTTGTTAAAAAAAATTAAAAAAAATATATTTAGAAACTACATATCTTGAATTATCATTCATATACAAAGATTTTGTATTTATATATTAAAATATTGAAAATAAAAAATCATAGATTAATTGCCAAAATAAATGGAGCAAAACTTTTTGGACGGAGAGAGTACTATTTTTTTTTCCTTGAGATGTTATTGAGTTTGAGTGCTAAATCAGGGACCTTTCTCATGCAGTTATACCTAAAATCCATAGTCCCAACTTCGAGATGAGGATTTTTGAGCAAGTCATTTGTAACCAAAATACATCCCTTTATTTACTTTAGAATTTTTGTTTCTTGTCATCGTAACTTAGTTATATCTTTTACTTCACAAGTAAAAATATTCTTTGAAAGACTTGGTGCAACAATTGGTAGTGGATATTATATATAGCATCCCTCCTTCATATGTATATTTTTTTACTCTATTTCACTTTTGTTGACTGAATTTTAACTTTTATATTATTATTTACTAGACAAAATTTAAAAAATTATATTTAAAAATCATAATTTTTTATTTATCATTTTTATATAAAAATTTTGTATTTGCATACCAAAACATTAAAGATACAAAAATTATAGATTAAATGTTGTGGATAGTATATCATAAAAAGAATATGGATGGAAGAAGTAGTAGTATTTTTTTTTTCTCGTGAAAGTAAATGTTGAAATCGAAATAGTGTCTTCACTTCAAATTAAGGAGCGTTAAGGAAAATTTACAAATGTTTTCTTTTGTATAGTCAAGTATTGCACTATACAATGAATTAAGCTCTTTCGTATATATAGTGTTTTTTTATTTGAATAGTATGATTTAATTAAAGAATAATTATGATTAAGCATATTATATTTATAGAATGCAATATCATTTAATATTTTGAAAAGAAAGAGTACCAACCGCTCTTAATTAACAAGAGTGAATTTTTGGAATGTGTTAATAAATATAAGTGCATTTTTTTTTTTTTTGGAATTTTGCGCTTTTTGGAGTCAAAGCATAAGGAAAAATTACTTTTCTGAAGGGAACCCAAAAAAAAAAAAAAAAGAAAAAGAAAAGGGAGTTCTCTGTCCACTGCGAGTTACTCTTTTCCTCTAAACAAATGAGCATCGGAGATAGCTTTGATGAGATCATGAGAAGCATGCAACTTTGGCTTTTTAAATTATAATTGCCTTTGACCCACAACAATTAGGGGGGGAAAACATAAAAGGCGAGCACATTCTATATGCTAAAAAACTAAAATGTGAGCAACTTTTTCAGTGGCAAGAAAGCAAAGTTAGGTCCTTTAATGATGCTCTTCCTAAAGTTATCTGCATGCACCCACTGAAACAGTTTCATTTCATCCATCCTCTGCAGAATGATTCTATTTGGCATTAGCGTCAGCGATTAGCGTTAGAGTTTTGAAAAAACTATCCAAAGGTAACTTTTAACTTTTAGTTTCAGCGTTTTCATCACAATCGTTAAATAAATTATAAAAAACTCTAACGCTGATTACAAAAACTGTTCTCAAGCGGGGCCAATTTCTTATCTCAATACGAGTACCTCAACTAATTACTCAATTTTCTCTTTAATTAGGTCGTCAATAAAGTTTATAAATTGTGGATATTTGTTTGTGATTGGCGATAAACAGATAAAAATAATTATGATAGCACAGACATAAACGAGCAATAAATTATTTTTGTCCGACAGATACGAGCAGTGGTAGGTAAGCAATATTTTTCACAGATAAATGACTTATCAAATTATTTGGGCTGGATTATATACATAGTTATTTACATGGTTCGTGATTAATTGCAAACTCAGAATCCTATAGAGAAAGAATATAGTTACAACAAAAAATAATTACTTATTTTTTTTTCTTTTCGAGAATAAAGTTTTCATTATACAACATACAAACAGCACTATAGATTACTATATAACAGAAGAGTCTGAAAAATAATTTCCATTGTACTTTTTGTAAAACAATATATTTTGCAAATCTCTTATTCTTTTTACTTTGGAAAATGTGAGAATTTTAAAAACAATTAATAATTATTTCCCCAAAAGATTTTATTCGAATGTTTTTTAAGTGATAATTATACAAATAGAGTATTAATTTTAAAATACATTAAATTTTAAAAAAATGAAATAAAAGATAAACTAGGCCACCCAAGATAAAAATAGAACTAAAAAGTCTAGCCGCAAACTTCCTCTCCTCCCATTGTTTCTTCTCATTCATTTTCTATATATTTGGCTAGGCTTAGATTTCAATATAGGTCTGGCCAGTTAATTTTCTAGTATTACTCCACCCGATTATCTTTAATCACTTTCACTATTCTTTCTCTTTTACAAAACTCCTTCACTATCAATAAAAGACGCATCATCTAGTTCATTCGACGCTTTACAACGGACAAGTCTAGGTGTCCCGTTTTTTAATTTGGTGGCTACAAAAAGATCGAGCGGGGTACGGAAAGCTGCTAAAACTTAGATAATTAGGCGTTTACAAATAATAGATCGGGATGATCATATGTTAATTTTTTATTTATCTTATCCTTTATCTGATTTTTTTCTAGTTATTTATGCGTTATTCTCCATGATTATTCTGGTTTATATGGAATGTTTCAGTTTGATCTGATTATTTTTTCTTTATTCGGTGTTGCAGGAATGTATAACCTTTTATTAATTAATTTATATGTCCCTATTATTTTTTAGTATTCTATACAATTGGTTTATAAGATGTTGTTTGGCTTATTGGCAATTAGAATGAAGTATCCTTCTATAAAAAAAAAAAAGATAAAAATAGAATTTACCTATGAATACTGGGTTGAATTCTCACTGTGAAACTACAATTAAGGGTATAAGTTTGTCTTATAGAGTTAGATTCGGGTTAGAATCCAACCTTTACTGTATGTCTAAAACTCAAAAAACTCTAACCCAAACCAACCTTAAACTTACAGGCAAGTCAAACCAATAATAATTTGAAAAATTTAGGGTTAGGGTCAACTTTTAGGCCTTTTTTTTGGGCTTGACGATTGACTTGTGTGTTTGGCTATACGGCAACGTGTGGGGTGGGGGAGGCAAGGTTGAAGCGAGACGGCCGAAAGGCGCAAGGACTTTGAGTTCACTAGATGCCACTAGAGTAGGGAGAGAGATGCAAAGGCCGTGAGGCTGAGGTAGTGGGGAGTGGGAGGTGAGGCAAGGTTGAGGCTAGTTGGGCAAGATTCGAGGATTGTTATAAACTTCAAGTTCACTAGACACCGATATAGCAAGGTAAGAAAGGCTCGGGCCATGAGGCAAGGGTGAGGGAACTGAAGCTAAGGCAAGATGGCTGAGAAAAAAGGGTCATCACCAACTCCACACTAGTTCGCCGAAGGTTGATGGTGGATCCAAAAATGTTACAAAAGGGAATCTGAATGCATATATAAATATTAAACTTAGCATTACATAATAAAACTTATAAATTCACATATATAACATAAAATCTAAACTCATGTACTACATAATGATGATTTTTTTTTATAAAATCTAAAAAATGCTCAAATTTAGCATTTATTTTTTTATGCCTTTAGTTGAATGACAATAACATAAATTATAAAATTATATATAAACTGTGGAGAAGATGAGTGAAATGTGCATGTACGGTAGAATGTAAAAGAAAAATATCCCTTCTAGTCATTAAACTTATACATTTTTTTCCACTTAGCTCATACATTTTATCGTGTGTCTGACCAACTTCTTAATTTTTCCATACGTTTAAAAAAAAATGAGACTAAAAAAATGTTCAAGGGTTTGCTGGAAAAATGTATGAAAGTTTAGTGTTAGTATAGATTTTTGCCATTAAAAAATTATTTGTACATAGAAGAGACTGATTTATTTTTGTATTCCTTAGAGTAATATATGCTCATTTTTTTGTTTCAACATAAATTATTAAAATTATGGGGGGTCCACTAAAAAGATTAAAGAAGATTGTTAAAGTATATATCCCTTATTAATATCATTTTTTCAGAAAAGGGGGTCTTTGGACCCTATATACACACATGAATCGCACCTCAATGAGGCGAGTGTATGGTGAGTGAGGCGAGGCTAAGTGAGCCATACATGAGTGTTTTAAGGTTAGGGAGAAGGGGAAAGGTGGGACTGGGTTAGTCTAGGAGTAATTCGATAATAGTTTGGGTTAAGAGTTAATAGTTTCTCTAGGTTTTTAAAATTTCGGGTTGTTTCGGTTTTTTTGTTTTCAGTTAATCTGACTCAATCAGTTTTTGTAAATATTGAATACAGATGGAGTCAGAATACTCTAAATATATATTTTTCTCTCTTGTAACCTAAATTGAACCAAAAAATTTTAAGCCAGGTTCGGATTTGATTTCGGTTTCGGGTTGATGCTTCCACCCCTAACGGTATTCATAAGACGATACTTGTACAAAGAAGTAACGTGACCACGAAAGAATAATCAATCAATATTGAAACCAAATACTAGAAAAATACGTGTAGAAAACGTCAAAGCCAAGACTGGTTAATCAGGAAGGATAATAATGCACACAGGCATGCTCAATTAATGGCGGCGTCCGAGTGGCCACCGCCGTCGCCCCCCTGACATGTCCCACCATGGAAACCTGCAAGGCCTCCTCCTCATAAGCCCTCCTTTCCAACTCCTCCATCATCGCCTTCTTTTTCACTTTCACAAACATCGCCACCAGCAGGAGCCCCAGCAAGAACGCTCCCAGCGCCGCCCCGATAGAGCTGCCCACCGCCACTTTCCACCGGTTGATCCCCCTCCTTCCCGGCACGGACGGCGGGACCTCCACCACCAACCCGAAATGCCCCTGCCTGTTCCCCACACAAACGTTCGGAGACACTTCGTTGTTCAGCACCACTCTCCCATCTCTACCAAAACTTGCACACAAAGGCCTCATTATCGAGGAAACTTTTGTGACGTTGCTGAAGTCGATCGTGATCGGTTTTCCGCCGGCGACGATGCTCAGCTCGTAAGGGTTGCTGAAATTGTCGTCTCCGTTGTAAGCAAGAAGGCCCAGGACAGGGGAGACAAGTTCGTATCCCGACAAGTCGTAGTTGGAGTAGTAAATAGAAGACCAGTTGCGACCCAGGTTCTGTCGGACGAGCATGACTCGTTCTTGGCAAGGCTGGACGATCGCGCCGGAGCCCAGATGGAATTCTTTGATCTGAGCGCCATAGCGGTGGAGGCTGCCGCATCGGAATCTGGCGATGTCGACGTTGATGCCAGAGAAGTTGGCCGGCAAGTCGACGGCATAGGGTGCTCCGGTGGGTAAGCGGGCGTCCAAGGATTTGATGGTGTAGTCTCGGAGGAGAAGATCGAGGAGGCGAGCAGATTTGATGAATTGGAAGGAGGCTTGGGTTTGGGTTAGTGGGAGAAGTGTGAGCGTTAGAGAGAAGAAGAAAAGAGAGCCCATCAGAGCGCTGTGGAGTAGCAGAGAGGAAAGTTGGCCGTACGGTCTGCGAGTGGTAAGTAATCTTATAAGATCAGATCAAAGTAGTCGAAAAGAAAATTACGCGCAGGAAAAGAAGTTGCATTAGGCGTGTAAAATTAAATTTTCTACTTGGGCTGTGATTGGTTTTGACTTTGGAATTTTGTAAGGGACTTAAATTTATCTTACGAACATGAGAGATAAGAAAAGGGCTAATGGAATACTTACAATGGAGGATGTCATACATATAGAAACAGAGTAGAACCCAAGATTTTGGAGTTAGGAAAGCGTACACACTAACTAATGAGGCACAACATCTTTAGTGTCTCTTTTGTTTTTGGCTTTGGATGAAATATCATGTCGTTGAAAAGTAACTAAGAGCAATTAACCACTTGCCATTCTACTGATACAGTGAATTGAATCAGAGGATGTGATTTGTGAATCATATTTGTAACTCTTTTCTAAATCAAAGGATAGTTTAAGGGGTACTTTACAATATTTATTAGTTTGGTGGACTAGTTTATAATAGACGATCTAGTTCAGGGACCAACAACGCAAAAGTGCAATTGAGGAAGGAAATTTGTTGAACTAGTTTCTAGTCCGATCCAAAGGAAAATCTTTCAGGAATGTAATAAGCTTTTTGGTCTTTTTGAAACTTCAAGAAACTATATATGATATGGGCAGAGTAAGTACATGTTGAAGCTTTTGGATCGTGTGGAAGATTAAACTAGACAAAAATGAGCTAGCAAAAACATGAAAGAGAAGTATTACCATGCTGGCTACTATCTTTTAATTTGGAGGAGGCAAGGGTGGGAGGAATGATTTGAAATGGGGCGTGCTTTGATGATGGCCCCTCTCCATCTTAATTCTAAAAATAAATAAATAAATGTTGCTAATTAATTGAAGTATATATTACTAAACTTGAATTTAAGAAAGCTCTACAATTAAATATATTTTTTTGTTATTACATTTTACATGATATGTGAGATTTTAAGATTTTTTTTAGTATTTTTATAATAAGAGAAATTAATGAAAAATAATTGTAATATAAAGAAATGTAAATTATATATAATTTTAAGAGAGTTATACGTACTATTCTAGTATTCTTGAAAAAGATAAATGATCGAGTTGGCGTGCTAACTATTTCTTTCTCTCTCTCAGCGATCTGATTCTGAGCCGACTTTACCGGCTCTTTTATTTGAAGCTCAATACATAACCTAGCATCGCACCTTTGTTGTTTTGATGACTTGTCCCCCACTCGGACGACTTCGTGGGTCTCATGTTGACAATTCCCCATCAACCCTCACCACACTAGCGCTATTAATTCACCTTAAATTTTTTGTTAATAAAACTAGCGAAGTGTTATTAATAAGCGATTTTTGACCAATCTCTAGGGGGTTAAAATTAGGGCTGTAAATTTCAGGTTCAGAGATAGGTTCAGGTCAAAAAATTTTTAAGCAACTTCTCAATTCAAAAAATTGCAACCCAAATTGACCCTTACCCGAAAATATAAGGTTAGGGTCAGGTTTACTCGACATAAACCCGACAACTCATAGCCGGCTATCATTTCCTCTGCCGCTTTGTCTCCGATCTCTTTTGTTCTCGTCTCCTCTATCATCTCCGTGTTGATTGATGATGAAGCGATGAAGCTACAATGAACTGAGGGATGTTGCGAGCGAAATAAGAAGGGCGGCACGATGGTAGCTGCGGTTAATCAAGATGACAAAAGTGGGGCTAAGGAGTCTCAAGGAGTCAAGACTCGACGACGAAGGGCGAGGTTGAGGAGTGAGGTTGACGGAGGATGGATGGTGGCACCTCGAAGAGGGTCAATGAGGGAGGGTGGCACTAAGGAGGATGGAGGCAAAAAGGAAGGATAGCTAAAGCAGATCAGAGGAAATCTAATTCTCTGAAGGTTGACGGCTGTGAAGAATAAGGCGATGTAGAGGGTTTGCTGAGGACATGGGTAGGGGAGTTCATTAGGGTTAGGCATAGTTATGGGTTGGGCTTAGGCTGAGATTGACAAGGTCTAGGAATTGTGAAGGGAATAAGAATTTTTGGTCAATTTGGGTTATTTCGGGTTGGACTCAAACCGATCCGATTTTTAATTCTTCAGAATAGGTCAGGTTTGGGTAAACCAGAATAGCACTTTTCCTACTCATCAACCTGACCATAACTCGATATTTAGGGTCATGTTTCGGGTTCAGATGAAATACTTACACCCCTAGTTAAAACATTAGCCACTGCCATTCACCTTTTTTCTCTGCATTGCTCTCTTCCTATTTTATTCGTGCCCTTGGTTAGGTCTGAATTCCAATTCAAGCCTATTAATTTATTATCTTTATTCCACCTAATCAACCATCATTATCTCTTTTTTTTTTTATTGTTTCTTCTTTCTCTTTCTTCACAAAACTTGTTTATTCCCATTAACAGGAGTGTCATTTGGTTCTTGTCACGCTCTATGAAGGACAAACTTGGGTGATTCATTTTTAGTGTTAGTAGATCAGGTAAAGACTGGGGGATGAAAAGTGACAGATATTGATGATGAAGCATTTTCGAATAATGAATTAGGTGATGATGTAAATTTTTTTTATATATTCATTATGTTAGACTTTACAATAGTTGATATACTATTAATTAAGGTTTTGATTGGCCTTTTATTTGAGTAAATTGCGTAAATGGTCCCTAACCTTTAGTCATTATTTCCTTTTAGTCCCTAATCTGCTGAATGTTCTGTTTTGGTCCTAAACCTATTAAAATTATTTCATTTTGGTCCGTCACCAAATGAAATTCATTAACTCAAAATAATTTTCTGACAGAAACTTTTAAAATTTTAATTTAAATATTTGGCAACTGTCTTTCAATAAATTTAAACAGTTTAATATTTTTTTACAGTAAATGAAAAATTTAAATTAGTAGTTTTTTCTTTCTGAATGAAATAAATTCAATTGACAGAGAGAAAAAAGTGTGATTTGAATTTTTCATTAACTATAAAAAAATTATTATACAGATTAAATTTATTATAAAATAGTTACCGGATAGTTTAAATTATGATCTAAAAAGTTATTATCAAACAAATATTTTAAGTTAACAAATTTTATCAAATTGGAACCAAAATGAAATCTTTTCAATAGATTTAGGACCAAAACGAAACGTTTTAATAGGTTCAGGACTAAAACAGAATATTTATTAGGTTATGGACTAAAAGGAAACAATGACTAAAGGTTAGGGACTATTCATGAAATTTACTTCCTTTTATTTAGTCAGATTGTCTATAGTTCATTTTTAACTATTTGATTATTTTGTATTTGGCTCGATTAGATTTTTTTCTTTTCATTTGGTATCGAAGGAATGAATAACTTTTTTATGATCAGTTTTATGTTTCTTTGTTAGTTTATAAGATATTATTTGACTCACTCTTAATTGAGATGAAGTATCTTTTATAAAAAAAAAAAAAAACAAGGCGTCAAAATGCACTCTTCCCTCCTCTCATTACTGTATAATCGTTCTTTCAAGTAACATTTTCTTAGGTGCATTACTGCATTTAAATTTTAGGTATTTGACTTTAATAACCACAACTTGTTGTAATTTAGTAGTTAATGTTTGTGATTGTTACTGTGATGTTTAGAATTCAGCCGGTTATTGCCCTTTCGCCCTTTTTCATGTATAAAAAAAATATATTGTTGGAACTTGGAAGCATAAAAAAAACAATTTCTCATTGGTTGTCCACAGTACAGTCTTTGGAGACTGGATTGCAGTTTCGCAAAATCCTTGACATAAAAAATGAAAAGAACTTTCCATTCGTTTGGTAGCGGAACTTTTTTTTGTTTGTAGTATATAGTACTATGAAGTTCGTTTTGCAGCAAGAGGCACAACAAAAATTCTTGAATTCTCTGATATAATTGATCCATGAATAAAACATAGGCCTCTCAAGGGCTTAAAGTGAAAAAGAAAGTAGGACAATTAAAGCGCGCGATGGCAATCGAAAAAGATTTGAGGTATCAAAATGAAATAAACCCAAAAATTATAGTTTATATCATGGAGTATATATTAATTACCGGATCCTTGAGGAAAACACAAAAACTGAAAGTACATAAAATGAACATGGATCTTATATATATATATAATTGAATGGATAGTTAAAATTAATTAAAATTGATGATGTTAGTGGAAATTGACAGGAGAGTTGTAAGTAAGGCCAACATTCCAATTGGAGGGAGCAACATTCCAGGCAAAAATGGTCTCCTTGGTGGTGTATGAAGTGAGGCGGAAGGAGAGGGTTTGGCCAGCGAGGGTGGCAAAAGCCTGATAGGAAGCGCCCCAGTTGTGGCTCATGGCGATCCACCCAGTTCGGCTCCCTTTCACCCACATGCCCGCTATGTCACCCCCTCCCCCTACGTTCATCACGTACACCAGCAGCCAGTACCCGTTCCCCTGCAACGAAAACCGAACCCCACCACTCCTCTTGCACGGCACTCTGTAATATATAAATAACTTAATTCAAATGTCTCAACAAACAAACAGGAGGAGCAGGAGCACGCATTATTAATTAAGAATATTTTATTTTCTAATTAAGAACTTAATTACGTACACTAATAATTAATAAGTCACGTACGTACTTACCTTCGGTACATTATGGGGACGATGCCGGCCTTCCATTGGGCAATTTTCATGAAGGCGGGCTTGGCCATGTCGAAGTGGACACGAGGAGGATTGCACCAGCCGCCATCATCGGAGGGCTCAGCCCAGTTGGGGGGGCAGAGGTTGGTGGCGGTGACGGTGGTGAAGGGGACCCCTCGGTAGCAAGCGCTGGATTGGACGCACTTGATCTGGTAACAAGTCCCGCAAGCGTAGCCATTGTTGAACAAGGTTGAGCTCAATGCTGCTGTGTCCGTACCGTATCCATTCTCAAACAAATTCCCGTACCCACATGCACCCCCTGCACCCTCAAACCAAATTAATTATACAATTTATATATGATCAGTCACTTAATAATTTTAATTACCATTATAAATTAACATGCATGCAACGTTAACTGGATCAATATAATTAAATCACTGCCAATAAATCAACAAGCAGGTGTGACTTAATTACCCATTGTCTCAGAGGCTGTTTCGTCGCCGTAGAAGGTGGCATGGGCGAGGGCCCAAGGGCTTGGCCGGTAAATGGGAAGAGCAAGCGTGGATTTGGCAGCAGCCATTGCAATTGCTAGAATGGTGGCGAGCTGTACAAACCTTGAACTCCATGAATATTGACAAGTGGCTGTGGCTGCCATGGTTAATTGGAATTTCGATCGGTGCCAAAACTCGAATACGTTATTGGCTTGCCTTTGCCAGCCGTAAGTCTTATATAAATATTGCTCAAATTATTATTAGAAGGCTAGCTCCGGATAGCCTTTGTGATCCTCACGTATATAAGTTATTCTACTCTCGGATTAGAACAAAGTATTCGACAAAAGAGACAGTGAATATAGCTAGCTTCATTGTTGTTTTTTAAAGAAAACTATATATTGACAACTCAAAACAAGTGTACTATAAAATATTTTAATTGATAAAAGAGGAAGTCAATGACAATGAGATGAGGGGGCGGGTCGGCTTGCTTGAAATTAGTAATTAACACATGAAATGAAATATGCTCAGTTGAATAATTATATATATCTTAATGATTTCTTAACGTGCGTGCAGGTTCTATTGATATCGAGAATGGAGAGATCAGTCCAAGAGGTGCAAGTTTCTAGTTCCGACTATTAACCAAGCCAATTATAACATACGATTAATTATTGGTTAGGTCTGACTTTAGTTATTATTTACTCATTTTTCACATACATAAGTTGAGCGGGGGTATAGCCGGACATTTAATATTAAGTTGGACAAAGTTTATGATTAAGCTAGATTAATTTCAAATGATTTTTTTTGTTTTTGTACTTTTTCAAATTAAAAAGAAAAAGGAAAAAGAATTTGACCACATTATGAAAAAATATCAGTATTTAAAATGACACCAATTCCGGATGCAAAAAACTATAAAAATGAAAGTAAATTATTTTGGATTAATCCACTACTAAAAAACCATGAATTTCCAACTGCCATTATTTCCAACGGTAAAGCCGTTGGAAATTTCCAACTGCCCGAGCCGTTGGAAGGAACATAAATTAATTTCCAACGGCCTAGCAGTTGAAAATTAAAGAAACTAAATTTGAAAAATATTTCCAACGGCTAAAGCCGTTGGAAAATAGTCACATTATTGCATTTGAAACGAAAAAAAATATTGAGGTTTAATATTTAGTATTTTCCAACGGCTTGAGCCGTTGGAAAATGTTGAAATTATTGCATTCGGAACGAAAAAAAATATTATTGTTTAATACTTAGTATTTCCAACGGCTTCAGCAGTTGGAAAATGTGAAATGATTGCATTTTTAAAGCAAAAAAATTATATTGTTTAATATTTGATATTTCCAACGGCTAAAACCGTTGGAAAATGGTCAAATAATTGTTTTTTGAAGGGAAAAAAATATTATTGTTTAATTTTTAATATTTCCAACGGCTTTAGCCGTTGGTAAAAGCTGAAATAATTGGGTCTTGAGGCGAAAAAAATATTATTGTTTAATTTTTAATATTTCCAACGGCATTAGCCGTTGGAAAATGCTGAAATAATTGGGTCTTGAGGCGAAAAAAATATTATTGTTTAATTTTTAATATTTCCAACTGCTGAAGCCGTTGGAAATGGTTAAATAATTGGTTTTCGACGTGAAAAAATTATTATTGTTTAATTTTTAATATTTCCAACGGCTTTAGCCGTTGGAAAATGCTGAAATAATTGGGTTTTGAGTCGAAAAAAATATTATTGTTTGATACTTACTATTTCCAACGGCTTCAGCAGTTGGAAATGTGAAATTATTGCATTTTTAAAGCAAAAAAATTATATTGTTTAATATTTGATATTTCCAACGGCTAAAACCGTTGGAAAATGGTTGAATAATTGTTTTTTGAAGCGAAAAAAATATTATTGTTTAATTTTTAATATTTCCAACGGCTTTAGCCGTTGGTAAAATCTGAAATAATTGGGTCTTTAGGGGAAAAAATATTATTGTTTAATTTTTAATATTTCCAACGGATGAAGCCGTTGGAAATGGTGAAATAATTGGTTTTTGACGCGAAAAAAATATTATTGCTTAATTTTTAATATTTCCAACGGCTTTAGCCGTTGGAAAATGCTGAAATAATTGGGTTTTGAGTCGAAAAAAAAATTATTGTTTAATTTTTAATATTTCCAACGGCTTTAGCAGTTGGAAAATGCTGAAATTATTGTGTTTTCGAAGTGAAAAAAATATTATTGTTTAATTTTTAATATTTCCAACGGCTAAATGCTGAAAAAATTGGGTCTTGAGGCGAAAAAAATATTATTGTTTAATTTTTAATATTTCCAACGGCTTCAGCCGTTGGAAATGGTTAAATAATTGGTTTTTGAAGTGAAAAAATTATTATTGTTTAATTTTTAATATTTCCAACGGCTTTAGCCGTTGGAAAATGCTGAAATAATTGGGTTTTGAGTCAAAAAAATATTATTGTTTAATTTTTAATATTTCCAACGGCTGAAGCCGTTGGTAATGGTGAAATAATTGGTTTTTGACGTGAAAAAAATATTATTGTTTAATTTTTAATATTTCCAACGGCCGAAGCCGTTGGAAAATGGTGAACTAATTGTGTTTTGAAGGAAAAAAATATTATTGTTTAATTTTTAATATTTCCAACGGCTTTAGCCGTTGGAAAATGGTGAAATAATTGGTTTTTGAAGTGAAAAAATTATTATTGTTTAATTTTTAATATTTCCAACGGCTAAAGCCGTTGGAAAATGGTCACGACTAAAAAATCCACATCTTCCAACGGTCTGAACAGTTGGAAATTCATTTAATTAAACGGTGCGTTTTGGAAATTTTTTTCCAACGGCTTTAGCCGTTGGAAATTGAGAATTTAAATTCCCCCCAACCTGGCGTGTCATCTTCTTCCTGCGTTTCTTCTCCAGTTTCGTCTCTCTCGTCTCTGATATTTTTCTTCCTCCCACACGCACACACAGCACCTTCGTTTGTTCGATTAAGGGGTTAATCAACTTCCTGGAGCTTATTTTGACGTGGATCTGGTCTCATTTTTCTTGATCTGTAGGTTAGTTTGGATTTGTTTTGATTTTTTTTCAATTTTTTTTTTTTGCGCGGATTTGCGTTCTTTTTTTTTTTTGCGGATTTGCGTTCTTTGCTGTTGTTTGTTGATAATGGGTTTTGATTTTGCTTATTGTAGCTGATTTGAAGCTATTTCGAGGCATTTGAAGCAAGTAAACTGTTGGATTTGAGGTAAGTTTGTTTAATCCATATTTTTAATTTTTTTTCTAAAAAATAGTTAAAATCGGGATTATTTCATGGTATTTTGGTTTGAAATATGTGAAATGTATGTGATTTGTAGTTGTTGATGGTTGGATGTGAAGTATTTGGGTTACCCATTATAATTTAACATTTATGTCTATTTTCTTAATTTTTTTCTTAATTTCGGGATTAATTAAAAAATAGAAAATAATTAGTTTTAAGTAAATTGTTTAGGTAGTATATTTATGTGTGAAATTAGTTAGTATAATTAAAACTAGTTAATAATTAGTTTTAAGTAAATTGCTTAGGTAGTATATTTATGTGTAAAATTAGTTAGTATATTTAAAATTAATATTTAAGTAGTGATATTTAAAATTAGTTAGTGATCTGAAAAGCAGTTTTCATTTTTAAAAATATGAAATCTTTTGTTGATTGTCAATTGTTTAGGTAATACATATTGTTAGTGTGTATAATGTTTAATTTGAATCATTCTTACAATGTTTTCATAATTGGAATTAATATAAACGTACAAAATATTTCTATTTAAGTAAGTGTAGTTAATTAAGTTTGCCCTTGAATAATAATATATGTCAATAATAATAATAATAGTAATAATATATAATACTTCAAAGAATAATTATTATTGTAAGAATTGCAGTAAAGTCACAGTAAGATTAATAATAAATATTATCATTATTATTATTATTTTAAATTGATTAATAAACTACGAGTAATAATAAATCTAATAATAATAATAATAATAATAATAATAATAATAATAATAATAATAATAATATATTATTAGTGAAAGAATAAATATTATTGTAAGAGTAGTACTAAAGTAATAGTAATAATAATAATAATGATAATTATTATTACAGTAATAATAAATCCAATAAGAGTAACTAATAATAATAATAATAATAATTATTATAATTATTATTATTATTATAATATTAACAATAGTATAGTTAGTAGCACTAGTAAATGTAATAATAATAATTATTATTATAATAATTATACAAATAATTAATCCAATAAGAGTAATAATAATTACAATAATAATTATTGTTACAAAGAAAATAGTAATTATGGAGGTTTTATTGTTAATATTATTATTATTTGCATAATAAATCCAATAAGACTAATAATAATAAATCCAATAATAATTATTATTATTATTTTTTTCCAACTAGCCACCTGATTTCCAACGGCTGAGGCAGTTGGAAAAAAAAAAAAAAAAATCACTATAGCCGTTGGAAATTCTCCAACTGCTTATTTTCCAACGGCTGACAGTTGGAAATTCCAACTGCTAAAACCTGGGCCGTTGGAAGTAAAATTTCCAACGAAAGGATTTCCAACTGCCTTATTTCCAACTGCCAGCTGTTGGAAACATAAAATTTCCAACTACCAGCAGTTGAAAATGGCAGTTAGAAAAATAGGTTTTTTTAGTAGTGATCTAATTTAATAGAAAACAAACTGCACCTAAGCCATTGCGGGTAAAGTGTCATTTTCCAATTACCTTGCATTGGAAAACTGGCACGATGGAAAAAAAAAATTCAATGACCCAAAAATTGGCCGTTACTAGCTATTGAAAATTTCCAATGGTCAAACCTCATAGAATTATTTTAAATTATTGAAAGGTTTTGCAATGGTGAATATGCCAATGGAGCAAGCTAATGGAAATTGTCAAGAGCTAGGTTGTTGAGAACTCTTTGTAAAAAAAAAAAAAAAAACTCCTGATAATACTAAAATTATATTTATATTTAGTGAAAATATATTTATTATTTTATATTTACAAAAATTATATTTTATAGTATTATGAAAATTCAGAATCACAAAATTATATTTTATATTATTACAAAAATATATTTACTAAAATTATATTTCCTATTTAGTAAAAATCACAAAATTAACAAAATTCAAAATCACAAAACCACAAATCCACAAATTCACAAGATTTATAAAATAAAAAAATTAAAAAAAATCAAAAAAATCATCAGAATTTCAAATTTTCAAAAAATTACAAAATTCGTCATAAATTCAAAAAATTCATCACATACGCTCAACAATCCAAATTCATGAGAAAATCCATTAGAAATTCAAAATTTCATAATATACACACAACAACCCATATTCATCAGATCTACAAAACAATTCAAAAATTTCAAAAAATTAGATTTGCATCGAGGAGATAGTGGACATCGGCGGGCGACGAGTGAGGAGACCAAGGACCGAGGCAAGTGAGGAACAACTTGGAATAGTGAGGAGGAAAAGGACGGTGAGGAGGCAGGCTGAGAAGGTGGAGGAGGCAGACAAATGGCTGATGGCGGACGAATGACGATGGCAAATGAACGAATGAAGGGAAAAACGGACAAATGATGATGATGGCAAACAGGAGAAGGATGAACGGCAAGAGAAATGAGAGATGCAAATCGGACGGCAGAAAAGGATGAGGGATGAAAGAGGCGATTCAAACAACAGAGAGGGATGGGAGATGAGAAAGTTGGGCTGAGAGATGAGAGAGGTGAGGGAGGCGGCTGGCATGAGAGATGTGAGGCAAGGCTAGGGTATCATGTATGTATGGATGTATGTATGTAGGTATCTACACACACACACACACACACACACACACATACACACATCATATATATGTACATCATCATCATCATCATCATTATTGCTATATATAAATATAAGTTACACAAATAAATTAGTAGTAACATAGAATATGTGGTAATTGTAAAATTTTAAAAAATAATAAATTATACTACACACACACAAATACATATATATATATATAAATATTATTATTGTTGGATTTGTTCCACTCATGACTTATATTTATTTGATTTTAATGATAACAAAACATATTTGTTTTATGTGTTTCAAGACTTTATTTAAAGATTTATACTTTTGTATCTTATTTATAAAGTTTTGATCTTTGGAAGAAAAATTGTTTCTCAAGTATATTTCAAATATTTTTGGTGATTCAAGCATTGCTTATAAATGAAGAAATCTTTTTGGTGAAAGATCTGTTGAAGTCTGGAAGTTTGGAAGTGAGAAAAATACCTGGAGCTACAGTTTCAGCAGGATGAAAATGTTTCAACATGTTGAAAATAGAGCAATTTTTTAAACCCGAAAGCATTTTACTTTTGGACAAGAAAATCATTCAAGTGAAATTTTTTCAACGTGTTGAAACTGAAGCAATTTTTTGAACCCGAGAACATTTTCATTTTGGACAAAAATTTCATTCGAATGAAAACTTTTCAACCGGGTGAAACGTGGACTCCAGACCTACGTGCAAGTTCCTGGTTTGAAAATTCTTTGAAAATTCATTCTAAATTCATGCCACGTCATATTTCCACGTGTGTTAGACGTTGACAGTTCATTAATTAGCAACATAGCTGTTGGAGATCAAACTTTAAATTACGTTATGAGATAGAATTTTCAACCGATTGAAATTTTTTCACCCGGGTGAAACTGGGCGACAAAGTCGATTTTCTGTCAAATTTGACAGCAACGTTCACCAGTTTTCAAAGGAACTTTTCTGATCATTCCAACGGTCTTCAACGTCTCTTTTGCATCTATTGGAGTACAAAAACATCATGAATCACCAATGAAAGCTCTCTTGGCAACTAGAAAAGAGAATTCATCATCAAAGAGCTCAAACTTGATATTTGCCAAGAACTTGTGCTTTCATTTGCTTATCTAGCCTTGAGAGGTTCCATTGTTCTTACCACCTTGTAACCACGAAATTACTGAGTTTATCTTAAGCGGTTGAGTGATTTCCTTGAAAGGGAAGGGGAGTTAGAAAGGTTCCTAGTTAGCCTTTGGCAAAACTAGTGAGAGGTTAAGGTAGAAGGAACTACCAAAGGGTTGTGTGCCCTAATATGCTATTGTGTACTCTTGTGTTTCATAGTGTAGAAGAAAACTCTCAAGTGGTGAACTTAAGGAGAGGAGTAGGTTCTTAAGAGAAGAGATTGAACCTCTATAAAAATTCTCTTGTACAAGCTTCTATCCCTCTACATATTTGATCTTTGGTTGGTGTTTTATGCTACCTATCTTGGTTGAATTTGTTTGTTTTCAAAAATACTTCAAAGATAGCCTTTCAAAGCAAAATTTAGGTGGATTGTGGCAGTCATTTTCTAGTTAGAATAAGGTTAATTATTGTTCCTTGAATTAAACTTGAGTTTGAGGGTTTAAGAACCCATTTTTTTTTTTGCTTTTGAACTCAACCAATTCACCACCATCTTGGTTGCATTTGAGACAACAATTATTATTTCTAGTAATATATATATATAAATATATTACTATTATTATTATTATTTATAATAAAATATTTTCAAAACACAACTTTACTTTCTAAAATTATAAAATTTATTGTAAAAATATATATTTCCAACAACTCCAATGGCCTTCCGTTGGAAATTTCTAACAGTCGTCGCATTGAAATTTTCCAACAACCTCCGTGTTGGAAAAAGATAAATTTTGAAATTTCTAACGGCTAAGCAGTTGGAAACTTTCCAGTGGCCCGTCGCGTTGGAAATTAGTATATCATTTTTCCAATTGCTTAGCCATTGAAAATTTAGCTGTTGGAAAATACGTGTTTTTTAGTAGTGAGATTATTTAAGTTGTGAGAGTATGTGTGCACGCATCTGTAATCTGGAAATGCCTATTTTGTTTGATTAATGGGATAAATTCATAAAATTTAGTGGGATCATAATGTAAATTTAACAAAATGGGCCATTTGTAAAAGTTGCTTCAGGCATGAAATTAAGGATTAGCACATCAAGACATGATAACACGTCGAGAGATCTTTAATCTTTATTACCACTTGGATTTTTTTTTAAACAAAAGATGCTTCATTCCAATTAACCAATTAAAAGTGAGTCAAACGGCATCTTTCAAACCAACAACGACATAAGACTCTAAGAGACAACAAGAATATAAAACTAGCCACAAAAAAAGCTATTTCTTCTTGTGGCACCGAATGAACGGAAAAGAATCGATTCAAGTCAAACTTTCTAGGTAAGCCAGAATAAATCTGGAGTATTGAACTCATAAATAACTAGAACAAAACTCAGATCAAGTTAACAATAACTAAACAACGCTAAAACCAACCAGGTATCAGAGGCTTGAACAAAACTATTTATAAAAATAAAAGGCAAAATTGGCAAATAAACCACTAATCTTTTCGCCTCAGTGTATATCACCCACAGTTATTTTTTTATAGTTAAATCGCCCACTAAAGTTCGCGATCGAGTTGTATTAGCCACTGACGTTACGTCTGTCCAGCTGTATGATGATGTGGCAAATTTGGATGATTTGGCGACATACATGGCTATATATATGGCAAGCTTGTGTACAAGAAAAAAGGGAAAACTCCTAACTTTACTCCCAAACTTTTATCTAATATTACAAATACCTCCCAAAGTTTATTCCCAAACGACAATCTCGACAGAATCAGACATTACCAGCGGCGACCCTTCTGGCAGGCGAGCTACTGGAGAAGTTGTCCCCAAATGACGGACTCTGCCCAAACCCTTGAACAGATCGTTGTCAAGGACCAGATTCGAGATCAGAAGATCCTCATCATCATCCTCGCTTTCCACATCCATCGTCTCCTCCTCTGCGACCATCTCCTCCGTTTCCTCATCCACCCGGCTATCCTCAACCTTCGCGTATTGCGTCGACGACGCCTCTCCAGTTGCTACTGTGGAGCTAGTAGCGGAGAGCAGGGAAGAGCAGGAACCCTCCATGGTTTCCGCTGCCAAACTCGGACCAGTCAAGGTCGTACGCTATTGACGGTGTCATAAGCGATTACTTCGGTTATAGAGGGAAAAGTATGGAGAGGTCCAGAATGTGAAGGCGGCCACCATTGTCGAGGATGCCAAAGTTCTGGGCGGTGGCGACGACAAGACGAGACTCGTAGAAAAAGGATGATTTTTCAGGCATAATTTATAGTTTAGGGGCCTATGTGCATGAATTAAATAGTTTGAGAATAGATGTTGTAATTTACCCAGAAGGATAGTAATTATGTGACATTAACAAAACAGAATATTCTAGAGAAAATGGAATATTCTTTCTATAAAGTTGCACAAGTAGCTAATTTGCCCAATTTTCAAAACAATAGTTATTAGATTTTACCCAATCGTGAACTTTAGTGGGCAATTTAACTGTAAAAAATAACGGTAGGTGATATACACTGAGGTGAAAAGATCAGTGGTTTATTTGCCCCTTTTGTCCAAATAAAAAGATTAGTTATAAAACCTAAAAAAAACTAACTTTATTATATAAAATCGCCTACATATTTGTTTCCAAGTGTTTGGATACCCTAGTAGAGTCAAGATTCCAGTGAACCCAATAGAAAGCTTAAATCCATCGTTGTCTGCCTCCAATTGAAGATCTTCCTTTGTGAAAGTCTTGAATCACTTTTGAACACTAAGATTTTAAGGAGATTGAATCCATCATAAAATCTAATAAATAACATTGGATAAGGTCAGTTAAATAATAAAAACATTGAAAATGAACTAGCTAGATCCGGATTTAGCTGGAAACAGCAGAGAAGAATGGAGAAGACGATAGAAAGGAATGGGTTAGAGGAGAGGAGACTAGAGGCGGCTAGGTTATTACCACTTCGAAATTTAATTGATAAACTAAAATAAGTCGTTAACTGTATTAATTTATTTGTGACTCAATTCAATTTCAATGTTAGTAGGATATTTTTTTATTTGTCTCCCTTGAAGTATATTATTATCATTATTATTACAACTATATTTTAAAGATGGAACAAAATCATTGTTCAAATTCCTTTTTTAGCTTTTAAATATTTTAAAGCTACCTTTTTTGTCCCCAAACACCTCCATTGAATGATCAGGTCTCCAATTTTAGAACATTTCCTCATAAATGATGTAAATTTATACTCTTTAGTATCTGTTTATGCTAAATTTGTCTAAATCTATATATTAAAAGAAAATTTATCCAAATTTGTTTCCTTATCCTACCTAACTCCACATTTTTTTCCAATTGATAAAAACTCATTTGCTTTCATGGATCAAACTCCACCTACTCAAATGATCTTGCATGCTAGCCAAACCAATGGTTTTGTTGATCAAAGATCATGACAATTTAGAGAAATCAAAGGTCTCTTAACAAACGGCTGAGAAAAGTGGTCCCGTAAGGACTTTGAAGGTGAGAAGTGTGTGTGACTGTAGGTTGGAGCATTGGCTAAAGGAACTGATAGAGAGAGAAGAAATCAGTGTCTCAGCATCAGGTAGATATGGAGAAAAGAGAATAAGCAAGGTGACTTGAAAGGAGAGGAGGCAAGAAGATGATTTGTGTGATTGGGTATGGAGCTTTCTCTTTTCTTTGTTTTTCTATTTCTATTTTCCTATTTTTATTGATGAGTCATTACTAAAAGATTGTCATGGATTGTCTAAAAATTGCTAAAAGGTTGATTGTCTTGCATATGTGGTGTCTAAGAGTCCTACGATTCGTCTATAAGAAGTATGGATGGCAAAAAACTTTCTCAAGCCTGAGATCGCACCAACCATTCATCTTCATTCTTCTTCTTCTCATGAAACTCTTTATGTTCTATCAGCTGGATTTCTTATCAAGTAAGATTGTCATCTTCTTCTTTAATTAATTTTGATAATGGTTCAAGAAACCCTATCAATCTAGCTTTTTCTCCTATTGTTGTTAGTTTTCTGTTCCTCCTACTTCAGCTACTTAGACATGGTCTGGTTGGTTCACTGCATGAGTGTTCATTATTTGGAAACAAAGCTTGACTTGAGATGGTAACTGATTTATGGAAGCAGAAGCCGCCACTTGGGTAAGCCTCTGTCATGAACAATCTCATATTTGACAGCCTATTGTTTGATTTCTAGGTACCAAAATTTTTTTTACTTTGCTATATAGTTTGTTGATTTGAGGTTGTACAATTGGCTGGTATTATTAGGGAAAGGTTTAGGCTCGACAGGGACTTGTTGTTTGGTAGTTTAGGTATATATTTTTAATGTGTTACTTATTTTATACTATGCCTTTTGGTTGCTTCAACCTCAATTATAACAAAATAGATAAACTCTTTATTCAAACTAGAGAAACTAAAATTTGTTTTTTATTTTTCTTTTTTAGGTCAAGTTTCTCGTTTATTTGACAGGATGAAGCTGTAGGAAAATGGAGCAGACATTAACCTTAATTCTCAATAGTATGGAGATGATTTTTGCCATCAGGTATGAAGCTCTCTCTTTTTCTTGTTCCTGTTTTTACCAATGAATCGCTATTAAAAGATTGTCATAGATTGTCTAGAAGATTGTAAAAGAGTCAATTGTCTTGCACCTATGGTTTCTAAGTCTCCTCCTTTAATTATTTCTTAATAATGGTTCAAGAGCATGTATTTAATCTAGCTTTTTATCCCATCACTGTTAGTTTCTTGTCAAAGGTTCAAGCATGGTTTGGTTAGTTCACTCCATGAGTGTTCATTGTTTGGAAACAAAGCTTGACCAAAATATATCAACCTACAAATGATGGCATGTTTCATTTGAAGATGATAGCGCACTATTCCAACGTATGTCAGCTACGTAATGGCTGTTAAAACTTACAAATAAATGAGATGCAGCCCAAAACCCAAATGAAACCTATTTCAAAAGAAATAGACTGAAAAATAGTAAGTCAAGGTATTGAAGATATGTGCAAATGACTTGTCCCACATGATTAAAAGTTGCCCAAAGTGAAATATATATATATATATATGGTAGTTGTATCTTATCCTATTGACCTAAGCTTTTGAGAACATGTGTGAGGTCATTACTGTATGTTGTATCTCAAACTAGTATCATCACCTCTCTTACTCAAATTAATTGGATGTGGATGCACATTTCAAGTTCATTCTGACAGAAACATCTCTACCGACCAAACGTCTCTCTGTGAGTAAGTAAATCATCAAAGTTACAGATATGCATACATATGCTACATTATACTTACAGCTGCATTATTTTTACACATTCCAACAAGGAAGCAGGTCTCAAAAGTTTCCAGCAGAACAACCCCCGGTTTAGAATATATCACGCCTTTTCCCCTCCATGAGTTGGGGAGGGCGTCCCTTCTGAAGGACAGAACCAGCCCTGCACTAAACATAGGAGTACATCAAAAGGGCCATTTGTTACTTAGTTGGATAATTTTTAGGCAATGTCAAAGAAGAAAGCCTTGAAATTTGCTTCGCTACATAGGAGTACATCAAGAGTGGCACCTGCTTGTTCTGATACGAATGGAGCATTCAGTGATCAGATGTGTTCCATACCTGGACCTAAGCTTCACTTCCTTCTGGTAATGTTATCAACCGTGTGCTTGAATCATATACCAACTCAGTTCCACAGCTTAAAGGGCATAAAAAGTATACGCTTAGTCAAAACAACCTCCTAGAAAATTACCCAACTAAATGGTCTGTAATAGTGAAACTTACTTTGCACATTTCAGATTGTTGATTGGACCACCACTTGAAATAGACAAAATGGTTCCAAAGAAGGAGACATTTTCTGTACCGCAGTTTGGACAAGGGCCCTAGCAGATGATTTACAATATAATTCAGATGGAAATGTAAATATAATCCATATCAACATTATGCAGTTGTTTCAACACCTTATTACTAACAAAACATGTGTACGTTACCTTTAAGATCAGGGAGTCTTTCACCACCGCTTGTGTGAGAGTTGTGGCCAACCAAACTATTAAAGGAACAGCTGCAAACCATGTGAAAAGGAAGCTAAATGGTTCTGGTAGCTGCCAATCACCAGATGAGAGAAAATCAGGTTAGTGAAGAATGCAAAAGCATCAGAATGTGGCACCCACGTATCTATTACAGAAGGATGTATTGACTGTAAGAGGCATGAATTCTATTTTTTATCAAAGATGCTCTATTATTGGCGGGGAATTCCAATACCTCTAAGAGAAATGTGATCTCAAAGCCAGTCAGATCATCCAAAAAGAAAAACCTGAAAGGACCAAATAAAGGATAAGGGGTTTCAAATGCTAAAAACTTGAGGACATTCTACTTGAATGAATTACCTGTTAGCACTTCCAAAGTACAGTAACAGGGGTGAAAATTTTCATGATAAACAAAAGAGAAACGTGATCATTATATGAAGGATAGAACTGTTGTTCTGCTTTTAAAGTTCATATGAATGGAAGATCTTAGCCAACATATTCTTATCAAAAAATCTAGGCCAATATATTGCAGAACTGTTAAAAGTTGGGACCATCTTTGACATGAGAAAAAGTGCAGGTTCAAAATTTATATGCCACTTATAAGGAGGATTTATCATGTTGTCAGTTTTGGAAAGAATATCTACGTGAAAAACTAATAATACTTACAGCCCTAGAGCAACTACAGTTGCCGGAACATTCAAGAGAAGCATCTTCAAGTAGTCAACATACAGATCACTGTACACCTGTCAGAAGAAACTTATCCAGATAAATGGGGCACTCTGTAGGGTAGAATCGCTTCTACAAAATTTTGGTTCAAGAAAATGAAATTTTTTAAATATGTTTGGCAACTATCTAAAATTTGAAAAACAATATGGTATAGAGAATGATGGCTCAACAAGTACCTTTTTACTCCGGAGGCTGCATCTTGGACCCTCAACCACAATTTCACTGCCCTCCATCTTCACAAGTATCATAGTTAACAAGCGGAGAGTGTTAGAAGCACACAGGTAAAGTGGATTAAAAAATCTCCATCATTGGTCACGACTGAGAAGGAAAGAAAATAAAATTGGAATGTGGAAATTCACGTATTACTGATGCGTGAAAACCCTCACAAACCTTGAGGCTCAACTTCAATTTATCATAATCTTCATCGCTCATGATTGGTTTCCCACTCACATAAGCCATTGAAGCTTCCAGAAACTTTTGTTCACCAGAACCTGTGATGTAAAAGAATCTATGTAGGATCAAAAATATCAGCAATGGTTACTTCAACTTAAACTTGATGCCTTGAAGGGAAATGGACTGACTTAGCATGACAACGCTACTTCCTTCCCACATAAGTTCTTCCTTGAGATTATCAAATTCCTCATTTGACATTATAGCTTTTCCCTCATAATAGAATGCCTGTGAACAAGTCAGAGAGGAACTCCATATCATTTCCCAACATTAAAGATAAGCTGCAGCCAATGATTGACTCTGTCATTATTCAAGCGAGATTATCAGCAGAGCATCACGGACTAGTCTATGGTATGACAGAAACAACGTGAACGAACAAAATAAACTTAAATAGAATACATACTTGTAGTGCTTGTAGAAACTCCTGTTCCATTTCACCCAATGATTTCTTCTCTTTCTTGTCTATGCTGCAATATTGCAGAATTTTGCCATCAACAACCTCGTCTTCTTCCACCTGACCTGAAAATAACAATATCCTAATCAAGTGAACTTTTTTACTACTGCCCAGTTGAAATGAGGTCAGATAGGTAAAGTTCACGAACATAGTCCTAAGGTTGCCCCGATGTATCGACTCAAATGAACCCAGAAGGAGAGAAGACAGGCAATTAATCTAAGTAACTCAAGCATGCATGGGATCATGGTCCAAATTTTTATGGTAAACTACCTAATATCACTACAATTGGCAGTTTGTACCTCATTCAAGAGTAGGCACGAAGCCATATGAGGAGAAACAGAAGTGATCAAAAATGAACAAGATGTACCCGCTTCTCTAATTCTCTTCGTAATTTAATCGAACAAAACACTAGCAACAATAAAACCAATGGATAGGTTGTCTTGCTACCCTGTTGTTGATCAGTGGAAGCTCTGGTGGGTAGTAGCAGCAATCGACGTCGAACCCATAACTGCTTCCCAATCGATGGAACCCTTCTCGTAGAAGACGAACAAGAAGGAACCAAGGGTTTCTTAGCAGTCGCAAAGAACAAACGAGCCGGCGGCGGCAAGGTAAAACCCAACTTGCCAGCCATTGAAGCCAACGGAAAAAGCTTCGAAATCTGTTGCTATGGCGCAATCAAGTGATCCGGGCTCTGGGGTTGACGATGACTCATCATCAGACAGAACAAAGTAAGTATTTTGGTTCTAATCTGTTTGTGAAACGAAAAGAGATATCTGGGAGATAAGGTGAGAAGGGAATGTGTGGAGGGAAACCGACGGCCTCGCTTCTTGGTGCAAGGATCGCCCCATTTCGATCTTCTCATTACAATAAGACAATGCATGCTAAATCACTCACACAAAAACTTCAGAAAAAAAAAATCTTCACAATAGTATCTGCTCAGAACAAAATATTTTGAACGACTATTTCTTTCTTTTTTTTTCGTAATCACTTCTTTTTGTTATATAGGTAGGAAACCATGAAAAAGATAATGTGAAATTGACAATCTTTAAATTTTGATATAGATTTTACAAATTATTAGTAGATTTAACAAAATTCTTCTCCCCATTGAGGATTGAGCAATGAGGATACAAAATCCGCCTCCTCATTTTGTATCCGTCCCAATTTTCTTGAAAGCCACGTGGATTGCTTCGATTTCTCACGTGCTTGGCACGCAATTAAGCGGCGGGGGCATCGGAGCCTTCATTATGGGCCTATCATTTTGGGCCTCTATTTGGTGAGCTAAGCCTCTGGCAGAGTGCCATCCTCATTTAATTGTAACGGATCCTTCTCGAAGCTGTAAATTTCAGCCCGCAGGCATGGGAGACAACTTTCCCATTCCAAAATCCAAACATCTCATCCCCTTTGCCCACTCCAATGGTGGCCCTGTGCCCTTGTTAAGACGCTAATCCCCACAACTGACTTAAGTATCAAAGTGTAAAAAGAAATCCTTTGAATGGGAGCAAATTACATGGCACAGTTGACCCAATTGCCAAGCTTTTTCCAACAGCTCAAGCATCTTCAAAGCCTAATCTCAATTAATGGAGTTAAATATAACACCAAAATTGTGAGGAAGAAAATTGTGAAGTTAGGGGTACCACCATTGCTCGGAAGTTGGCAGCAAATTCGTTGTCCAGGCCAATTGTTTCTGGAATTTCCAGGCACAGGTAAGCACATTTGGTTGGTAGGCACCCCGCACGACTACCGTGTTTGGTGAATCTACAGGTTCTGCGCTAAAGCACCCTTTTCTTTCCCTTAAAATCGTGTATAATTTTTTACACGTGGAGCTAAGTAAAAACAACTACACATTACACTTTTTCTCCGAAAAAATACTGTTCATTTTTAGTTATTAATTTATTTTTTTTATCTATTTATTTATAGAGAAAAACAAAAAAATATACTCCCTCATTTTCTCAATATTTATTACATTTGATTTTTCTTAAATTAAGTTTTAGTCAACTCTTCTCAAACTAAAATCATGATTTAGCCCCTATACTATAAAAATACGATTTTTCTGTCAGTACCCAAAACACTAAAAACTTTCAAATTGATGTTGAACTGGGCTTTGAATGGTTAATTTGCAACCCTAACTCTTGCTCAGTCCTAAGCTCATCACACTGAAGAATAATAGTAACTAGTACCAATGGCTTCAATAGGATCAAATTGATATGTCAAACCAACTCCTGAAAAATTCAAAGATAAAACCGAATTCAATTGTGATGTAACAACTATTAATTCAAAACCAAAATAGTGAGGCCTTTTGCTTCCTGATCTTAAAGGGTGTTTTGAGAACAAGGCGAAGAGGTTATACTACTGTTTTAGTGAAGGGGTAAATTAATTTGGGTTTGTTCATTTTTCTCATGATATATATTAATTGTAATTAAAAAATTTTTGAAAAACAATATTCGAATTCTTAGGCTACAATACTTTATCTAACATTTACAAACAAACAAATAAATTAATGCACATATTTACGTGTGATATACAAAAAAAAAAAAATCTATCAAGTGAATCCAGTTGAATTAAATATATCAGAAAATAATAAAAACTATATGTAAAAGGAAAAAAAGATGCAAAATATTCTTGTAGTACACTATGATTTATGTACGAACGGGAAACGTGATACATGGATGCATGATGTATATATCTAGAACTAGAAGATGAAACGTACATTATTATCTGGTGTTAGATGAAACGTGCAGCGGGCTTGGTAGCTACTACATATGTCTTAGTCTTAAGCCATAGAGGACCCATCTGGATTGGGAATGCTCGCAAACCACATGCTCTAATTAATTAATTCATCAGCTCCCAACTGATATTTTTATACTCCTACTTTACGTGGACCGTCATTTGAATCTTGCTTCGCTTTCTAGTGTCATTCATATCATTGAATAGACTCTCTTTGCTTTTGGTCCCAAGTCTGAGCGTAGTAACCTTTTACTTGTGTGGATATTGATTATTTATGTTGAGATATTATTTATTACTATTTCTGTTTCATATTTTTATACTATTTAATTTTTTTATATAGTTTAATTTGAATTGATTCATATTAATATTTATTAAAAAAATTAAAAAATATATTTAGAAACTATATATCTTAATTTATCATTCTTATATAAAATTTCTTTATTTATATATTAAAATATTAAAAATAAAAAATTATAAATTAATTATTGAAAAGTGAATGGTGTAAAGAATATGGGGCGGATGGAATATATATTAATTGCACATTTCCCCAAACCTTAGAGTCGCCAAGGCGGTTAAAAATTGCATTACAAGTGAAAAACCATAAAAAAAATTAAAATTACTTTATAAAATTATTTTTCAAGTAGTTTTAAGAAACTATTATTAGCTTTACAAAATCATTCATACTATACATAAAACAATTAAAAATAAAAAAAACCTACTTTTATATATCAAGGTACATAAAATGATAATGAAGGTTATGAAAAACAAAATACTCCCTCTGTTTTCCATTAGTTGACTCTTGTAATTTTTTTATTAAAGTTTGACTTGAATATATTAATAGTAATATGTATTAAAAAATTATTAAAATTATATTTACAAACTATAATTTTTAAAGTGCATTTTGATCTAAAAAGTTCTAAATTTTAAAAATAAATAAAATATTACAAGAGAAAAGCAAGAAAGTTACTGAAAAGAGCGACTAAACTTCAATCACTAATCATGTTTAGTCATCATTCGGTTGCTAGTTGATGGGGCTGACATTTTGAACGATTGAAGAGAGACTGAAAATTTCAATTATCAATTTTCAGTCACTTTTTCACTGTTCAGTCACAACAATTTTCACGTCAATCGCTACAGTTTCCGACTTAGTCACTCCTCAATGGCTATCTCTAACTCGGCCACCCTTCAGTCGCTTTTACCATAAAATAACACCATTTCCATCCCCTTCTTCCTCATTTTTCATTTGCAATCATTTCCCACCAGAAACACTTCTCTCTCTAGCAAGGAAGAGTCTAAAGAGAATGAAGCAAAGGAGGATGACCTTAGACTTAAAATAGTCAAAATAAAGTCTTCCAAGTCAAGATCATTGTCAGTTCGCCCTCGCACCATCCTTCTTCCTTGGCTGATATGCCACCAACACTCATACATCAACTTTTTCGCCAGCTTGCTACTACATGGCGTCGCAACATTCCCATCCTCTGCTTGGACACCTGGGCAAAAGTTCAAATAGCCCTACCTCTTCTGTCATCGAGAAAGCCCATCATGGCCGCGGTCAGTTAACGAGACCTCAAAACATAATAATAAGAATAATTACTTTTATACCCATTAATTAATATTAAAATTCCCAAAAATGCAGTGATTAATAGAATCAATTGCCATGCGAACAACTGACATAGTTGCTCATTTAATGAGGGCTCATAAAAAGAGTGATTGATAATTTGACTTGCTAATTTTAGTCATCCTTCAGTCCCTTCCTAAGAAACGACTGAGGTTTTTATAACTGAGTTTTTTGGTCTCTTTTCATTGGCTTAAATCTTTTCGGTCACTAAAAGTAACAGACAGCTACTATAAACTCAGTTGTCTTTATATTTTTATTTTATAATGAAATCATACATTATGCTATAAATATTAAAGAGATTAGCTTTTGTGAAACAAAAAGGAGTATTATATGACTTCTTGTCATTTTCATATAATGTCTATATAGTTTCTTTATACTATTTCATGCCGTTTATAATTTATTTCTTGAGAATGCATAAGCGTACATGAGAATTACTATCATATACTTGTGCCTACTGATTTAATGGTATGCTCTAGGTGACTCACAGCACCATAAACTCAATCACCTTTATACTTTTATTTTATAGTGAAACAATAAATTAATTGCTGTAAGTATTAAATAAATCGATTTTTTTCTAAAACAGAAAGAGCAGCATTATTTGACTTCTTTATACTGTTTCATGCCGTTTTTAATTTATTTCTAGAGAATGCATGAGCGTACATGAGAATTACTATCATGTACTTGTGCCCACTAATATAATGCTATGCTTTCATTAAGTGAAATATTTGTATAATAAAATTATACTCATAAAATAACTTAGACATTCATAAAACAATATTAATTATGGTACCTAGAATATGTGCACCCAAGGTACCAAAGTACGTTCATGTTAATGCAGGCACACACCACACCAATGACCTAAAGAAGACAATCTTTAGTTCCAAAAGATAAGGGGTGAGTATTGGTTAGGTTGATTTGGGTTTTTAGTAAAAATAAATCAACCCAAAATATGCTCGATTTTAAAAATTTCCTAACCAACCCAAGAATCAAGAATCAAATAAAACTAGAACATTTGTTTAGGGTTTTTTATTTTTAGTTATCAGGTTTTTTAATTTGTACCATATACCTATAATAACTCCAAAATCTAATAAAATTGTACTCATAACTCTTGTTCGACGATGGTCTACGAAATGAATGCATTTGTGAAGTGAGATTGGGATAGTGAGGACTTGAGATTAAGTTTAGAACTAAAAAACTTAAAAAACCCTATGCGATATAATTTTTAATAAATAATTATATATGTAAAATCATAAATTTTATAATATATTAATACATATACCTTTGGTTGGTTCCATATGTAGCCGAAATCAATATGAAAACAGATAATTCTTCTAGGGATCTAACCAACCTGCGAATCATGATTAATGTTTACCCAACTCACGCATATTGGATTGGGAACCCATAATTCTACTCAACTTATACTCAGCCTTACAAAAGATGAGTTTGTAAAAACAAAAAAACTACACAACTTAAAAACCGTTAGTGACCAACCACCTAAGATCATTTGACCAGTGGCAGGGGACATCTTCTATAACAGAGTAGGCATGCATAGGGTGTAAATGAACAGAGCATTCAGTGAATTATTCAACTGAAGTTCATTTATGTTCGTTTATTTAGTTAAATGAATGAATATGAATAGATTTTTCTATTCGATTAGTTAAATGAACGAACACGAACAAAGTCTTGTTCGTTCATTTACATTCACGAACCGTTCGGTTATTATTTATTTATGTCTATTTGTTTATATATATATATATATATATATATATATATATATATACCATATATTTTCAGTAGTGTCCGTTTACTTCACACATACATGCACTACAAGAAAATAGAACTTTTGAAGCAATTGTTAATACTTCTTAAAAGTGGTTTTGACCGCTTCAAAAGAAATAGAAACGGTTATTGACCACTTTAGACAACTGCTTCAACGAGACTTGCCTAAAAAAAATCTGAAGCAGTTGAGAACCGTTTCAATTTCTGTAGCGATCATTTTTTAAACGGTTAACTACTTTGAGAGTATTGACCAACAAACCACCTCTTAAAATGGTTAACCGCATCAATCACAGTAATGAACTTTTGAAGCAGTTGACCGCTTCTAACTATTGCTTACGTGTATCACCTATTAGAAACATTTAACCATTTCTATTGTTGTACCTTTGTTTAATAACTTGAAGTGGTTAACTGCTTCTATTTATATTTTATTTATTTATTTTTTAAGTTGGATTTTCTATACTATTTTAAAACTACTACGGTAAACATATAATGCTTTCTTTGAGTAATATTATAAAAAATTAAATATAGGTAAGAATGAAAAATAAAAATGAAACACACTTAATTTAAATAACATCCATAATACATATATAGCACCCAACATACAAAAAAATGCAAATTATCCAACAAAGCAAAAAGTATAAACCATTCAAGTATTAAACATATGAAATAACATACATGAAATGTCAACCTTAAGTCATATGAGGTTTACACAAACAAATATAATGCCTAATTATCTTTATGGGTGTCATCACCAATGTCCTCATCGTCACTTGATTGTAACAAACAAAAAACATCTCTAGAACTACTTCTAGAGTCAGTAGGAAAACCTGAGAAATGCAAGAAGTGTAACATCATATACAATGTAATAAGTCCAAGAAGGTAAAAAGGTAAGTATATACAATATACTTCCCATTAGAAAAGGTTTAGAAAAGTTCTAAGGGTAACTGAGAAATATAAGAAATGAATGTTGATTTCTAAAATAAGCTTGTAGATAACACCGAAGCAAAGGAAGAATATGTTTGGCTACTTTTGAAAATAAGCAATTTACCAGTTATGGTAATTTAGTACATTTTTTCTAATATGTGCAATATGTTTCTAAAAGTATGGAACAATATACTCTTGAGAATATGGAAAAATACACGTAGGAGTATGACATTTGGTCTAACATTTTACCAATCACACTATTAAAGCATGGTCAATATGCTCTTGTAAAGCACTATGGTCAGGTTTAGCCAAGTTCTAAGTATATACTATATACTTTTTAACAAAGAATTGCATAATTCAAGTTCCTAAGGAAATGCACTAGCACAAACACAGTCACTGTTTAACCAACAACCTGTATATCATAATTCAGAAACAATAACTTGATTTTGAATCAATTTAGCAATAGGGACATAAAAATATCATGCCAGATAGCTTAGCCACCATCATATATACACAAAAGTAACTGGCCATGCTCACTGTAGAGTACAATTCCTAGCAATTTAATAAATTCTAGTCTGGCAGCTAGCAAACATGCCTTCGGTCTGTGAATTTTAGAAATATGTATAGAGATCAAAATCTTGATCCGTCAAATCATATATAAACTAGATTTGTAGAAGCATATATAATAAAAACATTAAGCTTAAATGTCCAATACAGAATGAATATCAGAACAAGGCTAGCCAAACAGATGTGCAGAGCCAGTTTCTGACAAACATGCCTATAGTCTACAAATTTTATAAAATCACACCAAAATCCAAATTACATTTTATAAAATCTAATGGAAAATAGACACCTAGTTCTATTATTACAAAAATCCACAGATCCAAAGCTTAATACATGAATTATGGCATAATTTCTAATATCACTATTTAACAGGACTGGTAACGGGTTTATGGCTAGTAACTTCTTATGCTAAAATTAACTTTACATTTATCAGACATAAACTCTGGAATCTGAAGCACATTATAGAAACATTCAATCTCACAAGAAGGTCATAATCATAGATAAATCAAAATAGTGGTACTAGCCAACCAAGTAATGCTTTCTAAATTAGAAATTAAGATAGTGTTACTAGCCAACCAAGTAGTGCCTATTTTTTCTTTTGAGTCATTCTACGTAGAACCTTTATTCATTTAGGATATCCTAATGAAATTCCATATCTCCTAGTTCACATTAAGATGCCTTTCTAAGGCCATCCAAGTTCTTTATTTCATGGGGGAAGGGAAAATGATCAATAAGAATTAAAGAAAAAGTGGTTAGTATGGTCCAAGCTTATATACATAAAACTCTCTCAATGATAGACAGCTTTGCGTCCAATAAAGGGATAGAAAAATAAAGCCTACTCATATGAGATGGAAACTAATTTAACCATTGAGGCCAACAAACAACAAAAAAGCCAAAAAAAAATTGGCAATCTTACTTGTGCTTTAGGGCTTTGAAGGTGAAAATGATAGTGAAATAGGGTAGTTTCCATGGAAAAAATCCTTTTTCAAAATTCCTTCCTAATAAAGAGTAAACAAACAAGTTATTCATAAAAGAATTTTAGCTCATAAAAATAAAGAAATATGACCAATGTAACTTTACATTCTACTATATACAAGATGTAGAACGAAGTATGATATTGTGTCTTTGTTCAATTCCTTAGAAGGCTGCGGATGTCTCATATATGGTTTCAAGAGATTAGTTGCTTGAGAATACATCACTAACTAAAAGTGGGTGAAGGCTAACCAATATCATCAACATTAAGTAAAAGTCTGTAGTTTACCAATTTCTCCATTTCTTTAGGGTTTTTTCCCCGAGACAATCCATAACAGATCCCTTTTAGAACTACACAAACAAATATAACCACAAAAAAAATATGAAGCTAAGATATGCAATTTATTAGTGTATTAGTGTTAAGCAACAAAAATAAGAAATTTGGGGGCAACCCAACTGAAACATCCATTTCAGTATAATAGATGAGTAAATGCCAGTGCTTATTTTTTCTCTCTCTAAATTAGTTCTTAAATCATAAAAACTGAATAACTCAAAAATAGAATTTCTTCTAAAAAAAATAAGTTATGGATCAAGATTACTTAATAAATCCCTAGGGAAAACCAAATCAATGACCAAAAATTACAATAAATTATTCTAGAAGCCAATTGCTTATCACTATTATCCTTCCCCAGATTACCTCCAACCCCATCTTCGAGTCTTGAACACGGACATGGCTCCCAAACCTCACAAAAAGGGAAAATCTTGTTTCCGCCACCACCATGCTGTTTTCATTTTTGAAACGCATTTTTCTTGAAGTTAAACCATCCCTCGGCAAAAGAAATTCTAGAAACGAGCAGGGTATGCTCTTCATGAATAGGTGAGTGGAGGTTCTAAGAATCAAAGAGGGCAAGGTGAGGTGAAGGTTAGTGTTAACAACCAGAATTGGAGATGGTCGGCAAGGAGGCGAAGAATCAATTGGTGAGTTGCGAGGTTCAAAGAATTGGAGAGCGGTTGACGAGGCTTAGAGGCGCTCGCCTGGTTTGAACATAATTTTAGCTAGGCTTAGGATTCAATATTTCTAATGATTTTAGAAATTCCCCAACTGTTTCATTTTCTTTCTAACTTTCCCCAAAATTAACTTTAATCTATAGTCTTGCCATTATTTGGAAGCAACATTCGAAGCAGTCAACAAAACCGTTTCCAAGTAATGTGTGTCTCAAAAAATTAAAGCAGTTTTAAGTGACCGTTTCAACCTATGTGCTTTTATGAATCTGTTTTTTTTTTTTTTTTTTAGTGATGATTATACCTCAATCTTTTCTAAATTAATTTATTGTCTTTGTTTCCCCAAACATAATTAGTTATTCATGAATTTGCCCCATAGCACTAACTCTTAATCTCTCTCACTATCATTTATTGCTCTGTCAATTATTGCTAAGCTCACTCCAATTCAGATTAGTGATAGCTATCAACTTTAATTGTTCATGTTCGCATTTATATTCGTTTATTAATAAATAAACGAACACAAATACAGAAGCTATATTCGTTTATTATTTGCGTTCATATTCATGTTTGTTAAAAGTTAAATAAACAAATATAAACATAGCTCATTCGTATTTGTTCTGTTCATTTACAATCTTAGATGCGCGGCAAGCAACTCTGCCAGACTTGGATCTTTCGTTATCGATTGGGAACTTTGTTTTCTAGTTTTGGAGGTGGATGAACTTTCCACCAAACATGTACATGCACGTCAAGTTCAATAAAATGCAAAGCACCAGAACCGTTTGATTTGATGTGCTCACTTCAAAAATTTGGGAACGAGCCAAAACGAGGGGGTGTTCAAATGCTAGCTCGTTAGGTGAGCGAGAAAACGTTTTAACTTTCACATGAAACCTTGAAATATTTTAGTACATTTTAGAAGACTCAAAAGAATAGACATGTTAATTAAATTACGTCATGACACCAGCTAGTATATACATTGGCATTATAGTCAGTCGGTCCAAATATTAGGTTAGGACGTCACTTCAATACTGAATGAGACAGTCGTAGAACAAAGCTGATTTCCAGCATTAAAATAAAATTCAGTCTTACAAATATTTAATACTCCAAAGTGTATAATAGTAGTTCTTAAGATGACGTACGTACAAAAGAGTTCACCGGTTAGGACTTATAATTAGCAGTACATTATTTAAGGTTTGAATTTTGGCTGATGCAATTTTTTTCCTTTGAAGTCCGAGGAAACTTTTAAGTTAGGTGGGAGTAGTATAGGTTACATTAAATTATAAAAAATGGAAAAAGAAATAACAGTTGCAAAGGTTTGGATTCAATTATTAACAAAGAATTCAAAGGGGAGGGAAAGGAAGAGAATGAGGGAATGAGTTATTTCTCTGGAGGGTGAAAAAATAAAAGAGAATTAAAGGGGTAATAACTCTTCTTTTTCCTCTATTTTCCTTTATTCAAACAAGAAAATCATGCTAATTATGATTCCACTCATCTCTCCAGCCTCCCTACTCCCAACCCAACCAGACTCCAAGGCTTGGATGGGAGGCCATCAGGCATCAACCCAATCCAACTATCCAAGATTCATACGGTAAAGAAATGTCAAGAAGCATAACATGGTTAATTGAAATACGTATTTTGTAATAATAATTAAAAGTCTGAAGTCTTACACAGATGGAAATTATCAATTAGAGATATTATTTTTTATGTGCAATTATTATTTTTCCAATTTATATATTAATGAAAACTCTATGCTCTTAAAAAATTCAAAAAACCATTTTGGAAACATTCTTTTAAAGAAATTAAATATTTTCCATTATTTTTTAAAAAATCTAGATAAGGAAAAATTTGTAATTAATTAATTTATCAAATGAACATGATTTAAAAATTATTAAGTCAATAAACAATTAACTTTCAGATAACAATAATTTTATTCAAAAAAAAATTTTTAGAAAGATTGATTATATAATCACTTAAAAAATTTAGGTCTAAATGCACCATTAGTCCTCTAACTTTTCCAACTCACATGAGTTGATCTCTTAACTTTGACTCAATATGACTTAGTCCTCAAACTTTGCCAAATCATGCAACTTAGTCCTCAAATTTATTAAACGGTGTGACCTAGTCATTTAGCTGTCAGGACAAACTATAAGGTAAGCCCTAACTTCTGATGTTTCAGCAAAATGACCCATCTATTTAGGAACTTCCATTATCACCAAACTCATAGGTTAATAATCTTCACTAAGTTATTAAATACATAATTAATTAATTAATTAATTAATTAACTTACAAAATTATAATTTAAAAAAATTATATACAATAATTTAAAAAGTTTCTAATTATTTAATAATTTGTATTTTTATTATTTTTTAGAAACTACTTTGGCTGATTTATTGGAAAGGAAAAAAATTATCTTTTATGCACTCCACTATTATATTGATCAATTATATTTTTAGGTATTTTGTCTCACTTTTTTCTAACAAAATGTGCAATATTAGGGCGTTATAAATTTAGAAATCATTTTGGAAGAGTTTTTTTAAGTTGATTTAGTTTTCAAACAATTACTAATAGAATGTATAATTCAAAAGAAAGAAATCTAATAATTACTAATATGAAATTAGCATTGAATCACTAGAACTAGCGTAATGGATGGATTCCACTTAATTAAAAGTTTGAGGGCTAAGTAGCATGATTTTGCAAAGTTTAAGGACTAAATCATATTGAGTCAAAGTTAAAGGACTAATTCATGTGAGTCGACAAAGTTGGAGGACTAGTAGTGCATTTAGACAATAAATTTAAGCCAAATGAAACCTAATAACTCTCTGTACTATAATGGATGAAGCATTTCTCTTAAAATGAAATTAAAGTGTGGGTGTCCATCTAGATTTATGTTTTTTTTTTGCATTTTCACCTGGAAAGTAAAACTCAAATAAATTAAAAGAGAAATTTATTTTTTGGCTTTTGTTAATGAAAGTTTAAATAAATTCAATAAAGTAATTAGATATTAAATAATTTTTAAAAATAAAAACGATTCAATTTTTTTTAACCAAAAAAATATATAGTTCATCTTTTTTTAGACGGGGCACTAAGGTTTTGGTCCTCATCTGGAGACTAAATTAATGTTTTTCAGTCGGCCTAAATTGGACAGTAATATTTTGTTCATCACTATTGTTATAAAAGTTGTCAAGTTCACCCCCTTGTGCTAAAATCTTATTAAAATATTACGAAAAGCCCTCATTATCTTTATGATCAGTTTAGCACAACACACTCTTAGTTTAAAACAATTTAAACAGGCTACCTTTTGATGCTTAGAGACTTCATAAGTTCAGAAGGTTCAACTAATCAACCATGTCGCATGTCGGTGGAAGCAAAGAGGAAATCAGGAGAATTGACGTGAGTAATAAACGGAAAGAGAAGGGAATCAACAAGTTAGGATTTGAAAGGGGGAGCAAAAGGAGTTGCAAAAATTGGTACACGTACGACATCAGGGACAATGAATTTGATTTGTTGACATTTGGTTTTGGTGAATCAAGGAACAATTCAGTCCTTGGGTACGAATTGCTCCGGAAATGCAAAGTGAAAGCTATGGTGGTGACTGGTGAGGACGTGGATAGAATGAAATCCAGGCAGACACTTTATGAGAGTGGGTCGCTGTTAATGGTGTGTAATAATGTTTTGAATAAGTCAGGCCGCAAATGTCTGTGTCATCGTCAAGAAGATATAACACTAAGTACAGTACAGGCAGTAGGTGAATAGACAATAACACCTATTCGATGAAATGCTTCAAAGAGCTAGCGGTGCTTCTTCCAAACTGTCCCTGCAATTGAAGAGGCAGCTGACCTCATAGAAACAGGCGAGGACTCATCGTCGCAGTTTATTTCTCGCCTGAATCTTGTCCGTGAACGTACGTGTTGGTCTGGTTGGGTCGGTGTTGTTGCCTATTCGTCAACATTGAGAAAAATGCTGATCATGAACATGATGACAAAGCACTAATTCATTAGGTTTGTAATCCAAAGTAAAACATAAGAAGCAAAAGAATCATCAATTCCCTAATCAACTTATCGAAGATGCACTTAGCTTCTGCTTCCGATGTAATTAAGCTGATCTGGATTTAGATGTCATCATTATATTAAAAAATTTCCAGCATACATGTTGAAATAGATAATAAAAGAATATTTTGGGTTCAAGTTTTGCGTTTAATGCATAATCAAGCATAAATATTTTTAAAGATCACCAATAAATTTGTTGGATAAGACAGCTAAGATTACATGGGAGGCAGCAGTCAGAGGGCTGGTGGAGGAGGCTAATTAGCTTGAGCCATGTCCCTTGTCCAAGTCACTGGCATCAATCACCCAAATGCCAATGACGTTATTGCAAATACTATAACTTTTGTCTCTTTTGGTTGGAGGATGAACTTATTAGGGACCCTGAAAACAGAATATTCTATATTTTTTATGGAACACTCCATAGATTTAATTAATGGAAAATAGGTAGTTTAGGCTGATTTAAAAATATTATGAGTTTATTAGGCCAAAAGAAAACATCAGTTATCAATTTGAGCCAAACCCTTGGTTGAAAATTTTCCCTTACCCTTTCTTATTAAACCCTTGTGCCCCGTCTACTTTTAGAGTTTTTTTTTCTTTTAACGGTCCAAAATATGTGCAGTCTTACATGTATTTATGTAACTTTTTTTTTTTAATATACTTCGTCCATTATAATATGAAGCTCATTATAGTAAATTAATATTAATTAACTAGAACCACTATGCTCTTTAGTGAATTATAATCCTAAACAAAAATTAATTCATTTATGTGACATATATTCAATTCTTCTATGAAAAAGGTGAAAAGTAGCAAACAGTAAGTTTGAGAAGGAGGAAAGTAACTATAACGTGTGTTTTAGCATAAAAGAAAAAGTGTATACTACTATCTATAGGACTACCGAATTCATTAGCTATTCATTTGTTTCTAGAAGCCATATATAGCACCAAATGGAAAATATCATGTTTGCCCTAATCTTTCCAACTGTGTTATACTAGCCAGCCTAATCTTACAAAAACCAACATTTCTCCATCTATTACAGTTATAGGTTTCAAACTTCCTAATTTTAGACATACATTCTCTTGTACTGACCTGTTAGCCATATGTTTAGTGCAGAATTTTGAATATACAAGGGCTTATGTGATATAAACAGACATGATTTGTTATTAGGAAAGACAACTAATTGGATAAAAAGTTGAGCAAAAAATAGAAGATAGAGCTCAACTGATATATTGTAATAAAAAAAGAGGACCAAATAGAAGTACATACGTGCCTCTATTAATGGAATTAATCCTTGTTTTGGGATCTATACATATATGGGGTTCTAACTGTTTATTCTGTCATGCCCTATTCCCAACCTTCCCGTCAAAATGTCAGCTTCCTCCAAACCTCTTGTTTGACCATGGGCTCGTCACGTGCCCCTCACTTACCAGGCCTCTCTTCTCTTCTTCTCCAAATGTTGGCTCACATTCCCACAGAATTGAACCGAAACCACTCATTAGGTTTAATCACAAGCACCCTATAAAAACCCCGCCAAACCAGCACCAACCTCAAACAAACAACATTTCCTACTTTCGATCGCCTTACCAGGAGCGAGAGAAACAAAGTCGACCAAGCAACCACAACAATGGTGGCACCGAGAGTTGAGAGCCTTGCTAGCAGCGGAATCCAATCGATTCCAAAGGAGTACATACGGCCGGAGGAGGAGCTGACAAGCATCAGCGATGTCTTTGAGGAGGAGAAGAAGGTGGAGGGGCCTCAGGTGCCGACCATCGACCTCAGGGACATTGCCTCACCCGAGGAGAAGGTCCGCCAGAGGAGCATAGAGCAGCTGAAGAAGGCGGCCGAGGAGTGGGGGGTGATGCACCTGGTCAACCACGGGATCGACCTCGGCCTCATCGAGCGTGTGAAGGAGGCGGGCCGGGTTTTCTTCGAGTTGCCTGTGGAGGAAAAGGAGAAGTACGCCAACGATCAAGCAACCGGCAAGATTCAGGGCTACGGGAGCAAGCTGGCAAACAATGCTAGTGGCCAGCTTGAGTGGGAGGATTATTTCTTCCACTGTGTTTTCCCCGAGGATAAGAGGGACCTGTCCATCTGGCCCAAGACCCCGTCCGACTACATGTAAGTCTGCCCATCTCTCTTTAATTAAATTTCCGCTAAAAATTAATCTTTTCGCTTTGGGTAAATATATATCCTATCACCAGCGCTGGAAAATTTTCTTAAATTATTTTCATCATAAGCCTACTTTGCCAGCTTGGCTTAACTAGCTCTGAACAGAAGGTATATAGCACTACATTTTTTTACCACTTTTCTATTTAAATCATAAAATTTTACGAGTTTCTATTTAAGTATTATAACATTTAAAATGTGCAAATAATTAGTCTTAAACCGTTAGTCACATGTTCAAGGATTAACTGTTTACACGTTTGGCAAGTTTTAAGACTCAAATAGAAATTTATAAAATTTTAGGACTTAAATATAAAATTTACAAAAGATTTAGAACTAAAAATGGTCTTTTCCTAGCTTTCGTTCCACTGGCCTTTATTTTATTTATCCTTATAAAAATTTTCAAACTCATTAAAAAGTGTTTTATTTCTATATGAGTTTGATAGTGATTATTTTCTAATAACTAAACATATTTAAACTAAGAAATATTTTATTCCTTGAAACTTTTAATCATTATTTAGGATATTCGAAAAGAATTTTTCATTTTTCATGCATTTTAAAAAAAAATGTATGTTTTAGCTTTTTTTTCTAAATTTGAAAACATAAAAAAAATACAAACAAAAAAAGTCTCAAATGAAAATTAAAAAAAAAATTATAAGAAACTTTTACTTCTATTTTTTTTTTCAAGTTAGACAAAAAGATCATTTTCAATCTTAAATCTCCTGCAACTTTTCTAGTTAAGTCCAAAAACCTTTCAAATTTTTATTTAAGCCCTAAAACTTGTAAAATGTGTAAACAATTAGTCCCGGAGTTAATATCGTAACAGGTGGCCAACAATTTATAACTAACTCTTTACATATTTTGAAAGTTTTAAAACTCAAATAGAAGCTCATAAAGTTTTAGGATTTAAATAAAAAAGTGGGCAAAGTTTTATGACCGAATATGTTCTTTCCCCTTAGCAGAAAAAATATCTGCTCCCTGCCAGTTGATTTTAAGCGGTTCTATGACAAATACACCCGAATTATTTTCCTTGGATCAATTAATGTTTGGCCTGTTGAAGACTTGAAGTTTTGGAGCCTCTCTCTAGCTAAAACCTCAAAAGTCTCCTGCCGATACATCAACCCCAACTCAAAAGTGAGGTCTAAGCTATATAGAGCTGCAAGTTGAAAAACTCATTTTCGTGACAGAATGTTCTTACTTTAGCTTTGAGCATCAAAATACAAAATGATACGAAATGACGGTTGATCGATTTAAAGAAACGGTTAAAATCATCCGCGGCGGGCAGATTAATTTGTTTTTGCCAATTTGGGAACTGGCTATAACAGTAACGCAAGTTAATGGAAGTATCAGAAATATAAAGGCAGATGATGGGAAGAAAAAAAAAAATTCCACGGCCGGTGAACAGGATATTAATCCTTTCACTTCTATATGCAAGACATGTTTAGAGAAATTTAAATGCAAATGTTAGGTAGAATTTAACATTATAAAATTTATAAGCTCTAACAAACTTCTTTGTCTTTTAATTAATACTTTACCTCATCAAAATGTTTTCAAAATGCTTTTTCACAAGATTCAAAAATAGAAAAAGCGTGGGAAAAATTGAAAAGATATTTCTATTTTGAGAAATGTATTATTTATTTCGGGATATCTCTAAAGAAAGCAATGCTGTAATGAATATGGTAGCAAAGCAAGTAATAATTAATGTAACAACGATATTGTAGTTTAGGGTAAGATTTTTTTGTTGTTAATTATTAACTAAACCAACCTTTGTTAATGGGTTATTAACTAACAAATTGAGTTCCAATTATGCATATGATATTCAGTGCGGCGACCAGCGAATACGCGAAAGAGCTACGAGGGCTAGCGACGAAGGTCCTCGCAGGGCTCTCTCTGGCCTTGGGGCTTGAAGAAGGAAGGCTGGAGAAAGAAGTGGGAGGCATGGAGGAGCTTCACCTGCAAATGAAAATCAACTACTACCCGAAATGCCCCCAGCCGGAGCTGGCCCTGGGGGTGGAAGCTCACACCGACGTGAGCTCGCTCACCTTCATCCTGCACAACATGGTCCCCGGCCTGCAGCTGTTCTACGAGGGCAAATGGGTGACCGCCAAGTGCGTCCCCGACTCCATCATCATGCACGTCGGCGACACCATCGAGATCCTCAGCAATGGCAAGTACAAGAGCATCTTGCACCGGGGTCTGGTCAACAAGGAGAAGGTGAGGATCTCTTGGGCCGTCTTCTGTGAGCCGCCCAAGGATAAGATCATCCTTAAGCCCTTGTCTGAGACCGTGTCCGAGGAGGAGCCGTCAAAGTACCCTCCCCGGACTTTTGCTCAGCATATTGAGCATAAGCTCTTCAGGAAGAGCCAGGAGGCTGCTGCTAATTAAAAACTAATATCAATGATCAAGTATGGTTCGGTTTTCCCTTAATTGAGGTTTGGTCTTAAATACTTGTTGAGTATGGCTAAATATATACCAAAATGTGGGATGGAATTTGTTGGGGGTCTGTTACAATATTGTGGGGGATCATGAGTCGTACGGTAGTATTGTTGTTCATCTGTTCTCTCTTCCTGCTCGTACCTGTCAAGTGGGCTGCCTTCTGTTGAATAATTGGATAAAATCAACTATTCCCCTTTTTGTTTCTCAGTTAAGTTGAAGGACTTATGTTGAATTGGCGCTATCGTCGGGAGTTTATCTATTCTTCTAATTCAAGCATTAACTTTTTTTCATGAAAAATTTTATTTTTAGTGAATTTTTAGAATAGATAGATAGATAATTATGGCGACTTTTTACCTTCTAACGAAAGTGTAACAAGTTAGTTGAAACTTCTTTAAAAATAATGAATGCAGGACTCTGTTTGATTAACTTTTACAACGTGTGATAGTTAATTATTTGATAATTTAAATTTAAATGAACTAAAAAAAATCCACTTTTTTGCTTTTTGATTTAATTCATGATCATATGTTCGTCTGTCTGCACAAAATGGAGAGTTGGAAAAATAAATTAAAGTAACAAATGGTATAGTTAAGAACATAGACCGGATTGTCCTCTATAGTTTAGAATGGTTTCAATTGTATCACCAGTCATAATTTAATACCAAATTGGCCATTAAAGTTTTGAATGAGACCAAAATAGTCACCAATATAATTAATAATGAGAATATTCTATCAAATGATAGAATACAGAATATTCTGTTTGAATATGATATCATTGCACAACGAATCGTTGATAAAATGACATGCCAAATATTTGAAATGCAAAATGCCCCAACCTTTGCAAACTCTAGATACACCATGTCCATTATGTCCACCACCAACTAAACTCTGGATCCACCATGTCAATCACTGACACTACCTACTGCTCTAATCTCCAACGTATCTTCTCTGACCTAACTTCCTCCAACACCTAGTTTAGCTACAACTTCTACAACTTCACCACCGACCAAGTCAACTCCATCACCCTCTGCTGCAACAGCATATGAAGCTTGTGCAGAGGAAAGTGTATCTGAGAGGAGAGATATGGACTTTTAGGAATAGACAAGCTACAAGGATTGAGCGCAATCGGCGACTCAAACAATCCAAGTGTGAAATGGGAGCAGTCGGGAGATGAGCAATCACCCAATGAAGGCCCAGCTGTTGAGGACAACGGACATCCACATCCCAACCAGGAAAACTGAGATAATCGAAAATTTGTGGTTGAGCTAAGGACCTACGTGATGAAGGGAGCCGATGATGGGGAGGCTGGTGGGACCTGGAGAAGATGCTGCATGCAAGAGCAAGAGCGACATTGGAGGAGAAGGGTGACGAAGATGATGGAGAGGAAGAAGAGTTAGAGAGCAATTTCAGCACCACATTAATGGACAATCTAGTCTAGGTTCCTAACTATGATGGGTTATTTGGTATTTTCCCCAACTAAAATGAGAAACGAGTTCAGTGCCGCGAAAGGCGTTATCAACCATTCAACTTCAGACATGCTTTTGCTCAACACCCACTCACCTTTCCATCCACCATTCTTTGATTCAATATCCTCTTCGGTGCAATTGGTCAGAATAATTTGAATTTCTTTTCAGTGAATATTTGAAATCCTGAATGTACAAATTCCTCCGTCTTGGAAAGAAAATGGTGAAAATAAGCCCCCAGAAGTTTAGATTAGTTCATTTTAACAGAGTATTGTTGGTTGGACTAATTACGAAGTTTTTCTAAAGTGTGAATAAAAATACTTGCTGTCTACTTTTGGCCAGATTAAAAAAGAAAAAACTAGCTTTTTTCTCAAAAAAAAAAATGCCATTAGATATTAGAAGAAGCCCCCCACTACCCACCCCCATACACACAAGAGAAAAAAAAAATTAAGAAGACCTTATCTAAAATATCCATTCAAACATAAATAAGCTAGTAGGATTCTATTTTGACAACAAATTAAGAATACTTGAACAAAAGGTAAACGAACAAGTGGGAAGTGAAGGAACAGGTGGAACCTTCGCTTATGTTTCAATTAATCCAGTAATATTACCTACGTTATTGAACAAGGTTCCTTTTGTCTAGCTTACGAGTTTCTGAGAACTAAGAACTGAGAAAGCAAGGTGATCGATACACGTACCAATGATTCAGCTACCTGTCATTCTCATCAACTCTCTCGCGGTCAACCAATCGGCTACTTAGCAAATGAGCATGATCACAATTCACCAAACCCTCTTCCGAATCTCCAACACCAAGCAAACATGACTCAATGCTTTATTTCCAGCTTCATCAATGTAACACAGAAAATGTTGAATCCAAGAATTGAGACATCCTCAAGTAGTTCAACCCATAACATTCTGGTCTCTCTTTCTGGCACGATTACTAATGAATCTGAAGTTTCAGTTTTACCCACAGTACAGTAATTGTAAAGCAATATGCTAGTGTTGCTAGAGAATGAACAGAGCTAGCTCTATTCATAACCTGTAAATACAGACAGCAGGGGCTTATTCGAAAAGAAGGCCTTTAAGTTGGCAAGGATCAATTCCACCAACGCTTCGAAAGACTCTGGTGTCAGGGCTGCATGATGAGGAGATAGCACAACATTGTCCAATGCGAGTAACTCCTCTGGCACACTCGGCTCATTCTCATACACATCAAGCCCTGCTCCACCAAGCTCTCCACGAGCCAAAAACTGCACGAGTTGCTTCTCATCTATCAGAGCACCACGTCCAACATTGATTATCACCCCCTCTTTTCCTAGAGTTTTCATCACATCTTCATTCACAACATGGCGAGTTTCCTCTGTCAGTGCACAACAAAGAATGAGAACATCACTGTTAGCAGCCAGGTCACGAATATTCGCATAGTAAGGAAATGAAACTGATGGCTTCTGATTTCTTGAGTGGTAGGCAATAGTACAGCCAAAGGGTAGAAGTCTCTCTGCAACCTCAGTGCCAATATTTCCTAGTCCCACAATCCCTACACGCCTTCTCCCTAGCTGCAATTGGGCCAAAAAATTTATTAAATAATTTGTTGTATTACCATGAAAACAGAGAAGCGCCCACATTAACAATAACAGCTTACTCAAAATCAATTATCAAACAATAACAGTTCAGCGCAATTTGGTAAACTAAACATAGCCTTAGAGGTCTAACACACAATTAACGGATGACAATCATCAAACAGGGCAAGCAAAAGGCATAAACAAACTTGATCATCAACTTGGGTTTCATCCAATTTCAATTCCATCCTTACATAGAATAGAAAAAACTCTCGGTTTGTGGGTCTGTGATTCGCATACCAATTTTGATACTAAAATATTAACAATAATGGTTATAGCTTCCGATGGATGAAGCTAAAAGCCACTAACCACAGCTACTTTTCAGCTCAGCCCCAAAAAGGAAACTAGAATCAAAAGTCAAAATCAGGTCAAACGTGAATCAATTTGGGACCTTGAGCCCAAGCGGGCATTCGTTCTTGAACGGCCACGTTCCCGTCAGGACAAACCGGTTCCTGGCTGATATCCTTCGGAGCACATCTATCAAAAGCCCCACAGCGTAGTCTGCAACATCCTCGCAGAAGGCACGACTTGCGTTTGTAACGGTGATCCCCCGGCGCTGGCATTCACCGAGGTCGATTTTGTCGAGACCGGCGCTGGTGCCCACAATAAGCTCCAGACGAGGCAAGAGGTTGAGGAAACTGGCGGTGATTGGTGTTGGGCCGACGACAAGTACGACCCGGATAGAGTGGGCGTGGCGGGATAGGAGAGATTCGGTCGGCTCAGGCGAGTCGAGGGGGTCGAGGAAGCGGAATTGCTGGGAGCGGTGGAGACGTTCTTTAAATGGGATATTGAAGACTGGAATGCGATGGACGAGAACTAGAGGCAGATCTTCTTCTGATGGATTTTGATGGATTTCTTCAGCGGCCATTGTTGTGGACGGGTTGGGAAGTTGGGAGAAAGAGCGAAGAAAATAGAAAACTGTAACAGAGTCAAAGATGATGCAAATTTTGTCTTCGGCGCTTTCCACTTAGACCCGGCTTACCATGCACAAGGATGCCGAAGTGTCAGATTCGAGTAAGATAAGAGTAATACCATATTCTATTCATTATGTTAGACATCGTATCTTTATTCTACTTATTACTCATCGGATGAATAATTTTGTGACTCATATCCTATCTATTTTTATACAGGTAAAATCGGGTAAAAGCTCGTCCATCTACTGCACTTTTATAATCATACATAAAAAATTAAGCAAAAAGCTATAAATTACATCAATTAAAGACATTCAAAACATTATTAGTATGTGAAAAAAAATAGAAGAGATACTACAATGGAGCACTATATATAAATTCACACTCCAAACATACAAACACACTACACAAAATGAACTCTAGAATCAGTACATCATAAACATAGCAAAAAACAATACAATAAGCCAACAAGAGAAGGCACATAAAAGTCTAAACCTTATACATAAGTTTATCACCTTGCTCAATATATAATAGCATATACATATATGGGTAGGATATGGGGTCCAGATGGACCCCAAACCCGCATCCTACACGTATCCAACAAGTTAAAAAAAAAAACCTATATTCCCCCCAAATCCATTTAATTGTAAAAAAAAAAATTGACTTGTTGGGTAAGATACAACAGAATTCTCATAAGCCCGGTTATTCGTTGACATCCCTAACTATGCAAGACAAGGATTAACCAGTGGCATCTAGCAAAGTCTGCCATACATGTCAGGGATGATGCAAATTTGTCACTTAACGTGGCAAACTCATAAAATATGGGGAATACATGAGATTTTTTTGCCTAACACTGTGATTTAAGTTTCTCAATCTATTTTTTTAATTACTTTTTTAATATGAACGTCACTCTAGCAACCTCCTAAGAGTAAATTGCACACGGTACCCCCAACCTTTAATTGTTGTTCCTATTCTAATCCTAATCTTCACTTTACTCTTAACATATCCCTAATCTTAATAAAGCGTTTCATTTTAACCCCTTTTTAGACGGAAAACGTTATCTCAAACAGAAAATGTCACATCAGCATATTACTGTAAGAAAAAATGCTTGTTTTAACCCTTGTAAAAATTTCCTTTACCAAAAAAACCTTAAAGCTTTTAAATCTAATAAAAATTTTAACAAACCTCTCCAGCAACTTTTCCCTCTCAGGCGGTCCCATCTTTTGCCTCCCTTTCCTCGCTTGCCTCACTTTCCTCCCATCTCCAGCCTTCTTCTCCTCCCATCTCCGGTGTAACACCCCCATGTCCCACATGGGTGAATTGTGGGAAGCCTTATGTGGATATATAGGCTCCAATTCCAAAACATAAACACCTAGCGCTTATCCTTTTCCAAAGGATAGCCCATGTGGTGTGGGTAGGTGTTCCATTAACCAGTTCTGGACTTGGGTTGTTACAGATGTTATTAGAGCCAGGTTTGGTTCAAAGTATATGGTGGTTGAGTCTGCTGGTATGGGACGGGAGAACCTCCTTATACTGAGAGTCCATTCCTAAGTACCTAGCGCTTATCTTTTTTCAAAGGATAGTCCAAATGGTGTGGGCAGGTGTTCTGTTGATCGGTTCTGGACTTGGGTCGTTACAAATGGTATCAGAGCCGACCCGGGACCACGATGGTATGGCATAATGGGTATACACATGCATTGTTCACCGGGACTGATCCTGGATTCGAGAGGTTACTTGACCAGGGGCTAAGTAGTCCGGTTAGAGAGGTTACTTGGTCCGGGGAGCCAAGTAATCCAATTGACCCCAACGGGGACGTTGGGTACATAAGGGGGGAGTTTATAACACCCTCATGTCCCACATGAGTGAATTGTGGGAAGCCTTATGTGGATATATAAGCTCCAATTCCAAAACATAAACACCTAGCGCTTATCCTTTTCCAAATGATAGCCCATGTGATGTGGGCAGGTATTCCATTGACCAGTTCTAGACTTTGGTTGTTACAGATGATATCAGAGTTAGGTTTGGTTCAAAGTATATGGTTGAGTCTGCTGGTATGGGACGGGAGAACCTCCTTATACTGAGAGTCCATTCCTAAGTACCTAGCCCTTATCCTTTTCCAAAGGATAGCCCATGTGGTGTGGGCAGGTGTTCCGTTGACCAGTTCTAGACTTGGGTCATTACATCCGGCCTCCTTCTACTCCCTATCCGGCCAACTTTTTCCTCCATTCGCCTTCAGGTGAATCCCACCAGCATCATAGAGCACAAAGTGATATATCTCCCCGAACAACCTCATGTGGCATACTATCCATTCCTGAACCTTCTACAGGATTAAGGCTACATAGCAATAATGCTACAGTATAAGGAGTTTGAGAGAAAGGAGAAAGTTAGAAATCTATTTTACTTTTTTGATAGAGTTTCTCTTTTTAATTTTTAGAGAAAATAATTGTGAAAGAATCAAGTTAATATTCATACTGTTTTTGTATCCCGCATCACCATGCCACATCAGTAAGCCACGTGAGGCGGTAAGTGGTGGTGCTTGGAAAATGTGGTGCGCATAGCATTTTTGAATTTTTTATTCACTACTTTAGTGATCTCTCTCTCCCACTCCTATTGTCAGTCTCAAGGGCGTAGCCAAAAATTTCACTTGGGTGAAGGGGGTGAGGGCGTGACATGAAATGGGTTATTAGCATGTATGAATTTACAATCATTAATAGAAAATATTAAATAATATTATATATAGACATATAAAATTTAAAAGTGTATAATAACTAAGTTTATTTCAAAAGTTTACAACTCAAAATTCATTAGATAGTTTACATATATAGACACATTGAATTCAAAAATTTATAATAATTAAGTTCAATTTATAGAGTAAAAATAGTTATTTGAGTTTTATTATACAAATTAAATTTATTTTATAGCACTTATCGGATAGTCCAAATTATGTTCTAAAAGTTATTATCAGACAAATACTTTGAGTTAACAAATTTCATGCAATGAAACCAAAATAAAACATTTTTTATAAATTTAGGACTAAAACAAAATGTTTTTAATATGTTTGGAACCAAAACAAAATGTTTAATAAGATAGGGACTAAAAGGAAATAATAATTAAATAGTAAGGACTATCACCTAATTTATTCACCTTAAATGGATAAAATATACTGAAGCCCCTTATTAATTGTAAAACTTACAGATAGGTACCTAACTTTAATTTTTATACAATTATATCACATATCCAAGTATCCAATAAAATTTTTTAAAATTTTAGGGGGGGCGGCTGCCCCCTCCCGCCCCTAAATAGATATGCCCTCGTCAGTCTTATAACATTTTTACATGAGTATTAACGTGTAATGCTTTCCCGCTCTTGCTATTGGATGATTTATTTCACCTAGCTTCTTCTTTTAATATTGAGGTCGTTGATGTGATAATTTAAGAGATATTATTATTAGTATTACTATTGTTGTTGAGGCTTAAATAATTTATTTTCGGTAAGAATGATATTTTCTTGAACAACAAAGCTAGGTGGATGTGTGTATAAATATGTTACCATTGTTGGTAGAGGAACCAAGTTGTACTTGATATAAAAAGTGGAGGTTACCATTTGTATGACTTGAAATTAGAATCAGAAGAAACTTATATCAAGACCGCAAAAGGAAAATGACTAATGACACATCGGTATCATTTCCCTCTTAGTCAAGGGGTTTTCTCCAGAAAGCCTTTAATTTAAAGCTCCAACGAGTTTGGTTTGTAAAACAGTAGAGTTGGTATAGGGCTTAATACCTCTTGTAGTTGGTGCTATGGAGCAATGACCCATAAGTCGAGACTTAACATGAATAATTCTACTGTTGTTGTGAGTTTGAGAAATAAGCATGGGAGTTGAATTGTCAACACACTCCATGCAAAAAGGCAGCATATTTCTCCTTTAGAAGCCTCCTAAAAGGGCATGGAAAATCACCAAAGAGCCGGTTACGTTAGACACATCACTAGGATTCTCAAGTTCTCTTTAGCAGTGGCTTTTGGAATAATTCAATAGCCTATCATAATGGTTCTTTAAATTCAGTGGAATCAATTTACTAAAAAAATCCAAAAGAGGCATTTGATGGTATGACGAGCTTTGGCTTGAATGAAGTCTATGACTCATTACTCGATGGTCATTGTCTCTCAAGTAACATGTCTCTCTAGCTTATGCCTTAACTCATTCTTTCCTTTCTCCCGCTCTAGTGTTTGCCCCTGAGTACAAAATAGAAAAGAAAACCACTATAACACAATTTCAAAAGTGCAAAATGTTACAATTCAACTTTTTTCTCCCCCCCCCCCCCCCCCCCCCCCCCAAATGTTTTGTTATATTTTCAAAAGAATAAGTTTACCAGTCAAATGGAAGGCCTACTCACAAAAAGCCAGACAGTCCAAGAAGTGGTCTAATTGCAAGCCCTCTAAATTTTGCGTGGCAAATACTTCACCATTAAACATTTAAACTTTCCTATGATAAATTCTCATAATTTGAATTTGTAATGCTTACAACTACTTAGAAAATGTTAAAAAGGCCTACTAGTTCGCCGGTCAATGGTTTTTGGGTTGATAATGCCGAAAGGCCGCTCAAAGCCCCAAGGCCTACAACTTGTGAGGTGGTCCAGCCGAAGGACCTTGGGCTTGGCTGCATTAACCTAGCCCTAGGTTAGCAGGAAGTTGGAAGTTAGAACACATTAGCAGAGATGCCATTCGTTTCAGATTTTGTTTTGATGAACAGGCAAATCAACACACAAATAGTTTTTTTTTTTTTAATGTTTTGCAAGTTTTTAGGCGTATTATATTTTAGTTTTTGGAGCTCTTTTTTCTTTTTAATTTTAGAAACATGCTTATGCTAGACTTGACCAAGTTGTTTTAAGAGTCCACTCGAGCAAAGCGTTGTTCCCTAAAAGAAAACATTTTTGCCTAGAGTAAGTAACCAGAAATAAAACAGATACCACAGAATAAAAATATACATCGTCTATGCATATACGAATTTATTTTATCAATCTTTTGGTAAGGAAAAATGTTCTGTTTTTTGTTTGTAGAGAAAACGTTTAATTTGTGAACATTTCTGCTTGGTTTCGCATAAAAGCTTCCATTTAAGACACAAAATATATATACTCCATCTATTATCACTTTTGACTTCTTTGTAAAATTTATTAATGTTGTATAATATAAAAATACATTGGTCATTTTTATCTAATATTACAATTTACAAACTAATATAATTAAAAGTTGTAACAATAAGTATCAATAAATTTTACGAGTAAAGTCCACTCAAGATATCTTTACTTTTTTTCTTGTCCCAAGCTGACACCTTATTTTTAGATTTGTCCTATTAAACTATCTTTACTTTTTTTCTTGTCCCAAGATACCTTATTTTTAGATTTGTCCTATTAAACTATCTAATCTATATCATAGGTTTCAACTAGATACTTTCTATTAATTTCAACCGAACACTTGCTGTTAATTTCAACGTTAACTCTAATGGAAATCGATAATATGATATTAATTAACTCTATAAAAAAACTTAAAATAATAATTTAGACCTTAAACTTTTCTAATCAGTATTCGTAAGTCTCAAACATCCACTAAAATCAATTTGCTCTCCCAACGTCAGTCTCAATTTTGATTCTCTCTCGCAGTTGGTTTCATTTTCTCAAAGTCGCACTCAGTTTCGTTTCCTCAGATTTGATCCTGTCGCACTCAGTTTCCGTTGCCTGTTGCTCAATTCACATGGATCGTTGACTGATTCCCCGTCGCCCATTGCCCGTCACCTGATTCTCTCATGGATGATCATCCATCAATTCGCTACTCTGGTGGCCGTCGCGGCGCTGCGCAAATCAGGCGGTGGGTCGCAGCCGACTCTTCATTTCCCTGTTTGAACGCTCCGTCACCTGTTGCCCGATTCGCGTGGTTTGCCGGAGGAGATCCCAAGGATCTGTGATTCCCAGGTCCGGTGATGGAGAGCAGAGAAGTGGTCGATGATTCCCTAGGTCTGGCGCAATTTGAGCGTTGAAGAAGAATTTCTGATCCTGTTGGTTTTTTTTGACACGAAAAAAATTTAAAATAGTTTAGAACATGGTAACATAAAATGTCGGTGTGTAAAAAATGCGGTTGAGAGCCTCGATGCATGTGCACATAGGGCTGCAAATTACGAACAAACATCGTTAAACCATACCTAAGTCCGTTGAAGTTTGTTTATATTTTTTTTATTTAAATTAAATAAACAAACATGTATAAAATTTTATATTTATTTAAGTTAAATAAAAGAATGTAAACAAAATGCCATCTGTTTTTTCATATTCAGAAACAATTCAATTAATTTTCATTTACATTCATCAATTTATTTGTTGATTTATTTGTTTAAACATTCATTTTTTTTTGTAAGTTTATTTATTCCTAATGTTTGCTTTTACTTGTTCATTCGTTTCTTCGCTTACATTTGTTTATGTTGTTTGTGAACACATTTGTTCATGTTATCCGCAATTCATTTAATAGTGTTCACGAATGTATTTATTTATTTAGTTTGTTTGGATCATGACAAATGTTATATTGTTAACAAACAAATATAAATGAATGGAAATGTGTTTATTTATGAACAAACAAACATAAACATAGAAAATGTGTTCTTTTGTTATTTATTATTCGTATTTATTTTTGCCTAAAGTTAAATGAATGAATATAAAGAGGACATTCATTCGTATTTATTTGTTTCATTTATAGCCGCTCACTTTCATTAATTTGAATTTGTTAAACATTTAATTCCGAATTTTGAATTTTCTGTACTCACTGCCATATTAACATTGAGATTAAATGTTGCACTATCTAGTGTACTCTAATTAACTATTGGCTCTATCTGTTTTGGTGCATATATACGGTGTTCCCTAATTTTTTTTAATGATTTACGTTATTGACTATAGACACGTAAAATATATAATTTGTCGTAAAACTTATTTTGAATGAAATTTATTTTTTCAAAATAAATAAATAAATAAATAACTCTTAGATGGTCTTACCCTCTGTTTATGACATGACTACATAGTTTAGGGCCGGACCCTCTCCATTCCTGGAAAATGATTGAATACATTATCTCATTTAGGAGATAAGAGAATATTTAATATTCCGTGATTGGCCACTTCTTTTTATATACTATTGATTGACCACTTTTTAGAACAAGTTGATATGGAAGTTTTGTTTAATTTTTTTTTTCCGAATTATCCAATCCCCCCAAATTTTTAGATAAGAACACAAATTAAATTTTTTCTTTTATAAAAGATACTTCATTCTATTTAAAAGTGAAACAAACATAATCTTATAAATTAACAATTACATAAAACTCTAAAAAATAACAAAAAGTTAAAACTGGTCACAAAAATGTTATTCATTTTTTTTATACTAAATGAGTTTTCTATACTATTGATTGGCCACTTTTTAGAACAAGTTGATGTGGAAGTTTTGTTTTACATCTTTTATGAATTATCCAATCCCCCAAATTTTTAGATAAGAACACACAAATTGAGGTGGAGTTTAGATGTAGAAAACAATTTTTCTTTTTATTTTCTATTATCTGTTTTCTTTTTATATATGCAGTTCCCTAAAATGTGTTTTTGAAAACATGTTTAGCTGTTTTAAACTAAGTTCAATGCCTTAGTTGAAAGTTAAAGGAAAGTTTGTGCACTGCAATGGAGATTTTCCTAAGTATATAAGCTTCAAAAGCAAACGAAAAAATGTTAAAGACAGCCCCCAACTTTTTGTTTTCGGCCGCTTAGGCTTTAGCTTTATATCCCTTACGTCTACACCACCTTTTCCGTCATTCCCAAACACTTTGACATTCCAGAACTGCTGCAATCTTCCGCCACCATATCGTTCGTCGCCGAGTCACATATCAACGCCGGCGCTTTCCGTTGGACCTACCACTAATAATTGTTGACATGGTACGAAGGAGGGAGAGCAGATCGATCCTAAGCCCGCAACTAGGTCATTCCTCGAGTAGTGACGGAAAGGGAGAGATTGGCCGGTTGGCGGTGGCAAGGGCGATGCGGCGATGGCAAAAAGGGATACGGCAACGCCAGTTCAGATAGAGAAAGAGAGAGATGCCGGCGACGGAGACATTCAGGTGGCGATGGCAAAGGAAAAGTCGCTCAGTTGGCAGCGACAACGCAGAAGTGGTGATGACAGAAAGAGGGTGCGCATCGCCGGATGTGAAAAATTTGAAATTGACGTAGAGAGTCGAGAGATGGAGACGCGATCGTGAGAGGAGGTATAAAACTGAGAAAACAAGTAAATTGTGTTTTCCAAATCTCTATAAAATGGGAAATTATTTTTTTCAAGAAAACTGAAAAAAAAAACACTTCACTAAACATGTTTTCTTTTCATTTTTCGTTTTTAGAAAATTTTCCAAAAAAATCAATAAAATTTCTGGAACTAAATAGAACCTGAGTTTTTCTTTTTTTTTACAAAAGATATTTCATTCCAATTAAAAGTAAATCAAACAACATATTACAAACCAACAATGACATAAGACTCTAAATAACAACATAAACGTAAAGTTGACCACAAAAAGGCTACCAGTTTCTATGAAACTAAATAAAGAAAAGATAATTGAATTAAGTTAAACCTTTCAAGTAAGTCAGAATAAATTTGAAATACATAACTCATAAATAACTGGAACAAAGTTTGGAACAAACCAACAATAACCAAATAGCACTAAAATCAATCAAACATTATAGGTCTTAATAATACTGTCTATGGAGACAAAATGACTACCCATAAAAACTTAAAAAACAAAGACTGTCTTTATTTTATACAATTACCTTCATATCTATTGCCAAAAGTCTGGACACCTAAATAGAGTCGAGATTATTATGAACTCAAGAGATAGTCTAGATCCACCGCCACCCATCTTCAATTGAAGATAATTATTAACACCAAAATCTGAACAAGATTGCATTCACTATAAAATTTGATAGATAATACCGAATAAAATCAGTCAGTGAATAAGAAGATTGAAAGAAAACTAACCAGATCTAAACCAAAGTCCGAATCTAGCTGGAAATTGTAGAGGAATATGGAAGAGATGTGAGGTGGTGCTTTTTTTCTTGTGAAACCTAAGTATAAGAGTAATGTTCTAAATTGAGTTTTTTTTTCTTTTGTGATTGGTGCTAACGTTTATGATAATTTATTAATAATGAATCATTAAGACTTACACCCAATTTGAATAAGTTGAATTCGATCTAAGCCCCCAACTTAAGTGGGCCTGTCTTAGTTAAAGCCTTCAATCTTCCCCTTATTTACACTCGTACCCCCCCAACCTAATTATATTGTCTATGTCTATGTGAGTTTCCCCCAATTAAACACCAGGTCCTATCCATACCTAATAGCTTGGTCCTTTGCAATTAAGCTAATTCCACACTTCTTACCATTTGCACACGACCCACCATGCTGGGCACCTAACTACCATTTACCAACGACCTACCATTTACCAATGACCTACCACCTCCTAGCCTTTGCCCTCTGCCCACAGCCCAACACCCCATTTGAACTCATTCCCTCATCCCACCCTCACAAGGTACCCTATTCATCCTGCATGTACAGAGGTACTTTATCATTTGAAAAAAGAATTTGTTAATTGAAAGTTTCACTACAATCGGAGCCAACCTCCTCCATGTCCAGCTGGTGTGATAAATTTGCGTATGGATCAACTCCCTGTAGATTGACTCCCCGTCATTGCCGTATCGAGCAGTGAATTGCCACCCCTACCACATGAACTCCATGATAATGCAATGGAAGAGTAGCCTCTACAGCATAAGGTAATGAAGTATTTTCTCCATAATAAGGGGCAATTTGTTTTAACTTAAGTTAGTTGACTTCAAAATGACTTATTTTTATTTTTACATTTTTTACCTGAAACTAATTTTATTTAAAAGGCAATATTATATAGTTGTAATAATATATTGAAAATACAATTTTTATAATCTTAATAAATTTTTATGAATTTTTTTAGTTTAAGGCATTAAAAAGGAAATTTTCATAAAAATTTAAAAACATTATGAAAATTTACTTTTAAATGATTATTGCATCTACATAATATTGGCTTTCAGATGGAATTAGTTTCAGCTAAAAAAGATGTAAAAGTAAAAATAAGTCAATTGACTTAAGTTAAAACAAATTGGCTCTAAGTTGGTCACTTATCCAGTTCGTTTTAGCTTAAATCAATTGACTCCAAAATAACTTATTTTTAGTCTTACATCTTTTTTACCTATAATTAATTTTAATTAAAATTCAATATTATGTAGCTATAATAATCCATTGAAAATATAAATTTTCTAATATTACTAAAATTTTCTATGAATTTTTATAGTTTAAGGCATTAAAAAAAAAAATTCATAAAAATTTAACGACATCATGAAAATTTACTTTTAAATGAATTTTTGCATTTATATAATATTGGATTTCAAATGAAATTAGTTTTATGTAAAAAAAATATAAAAATAAAAATAAGTCAATTAACTTAAGTTAAAACAAATTGGCTCTTAAGTTTCCCTAAACTATGTCATGCTAGCCCTTAATGGTAAAAATTACTTTTAAATTTCTTTGTCAAAACTTCAATACTAGGACTCTTTTGCCATGACAGACCATTATGGTCTATCATGGACTGTTATAGTTTGTGGTGGATACGAGTCATTGGTTCTATAGGGCTCACTGTGAGTCCCACAGATCCAACGGCTCACATTCATCATAAACCATAACAATATGTGATGGTGGCATTTTCCTTAATACTATTTCATAAATAATGTACCTTTATCAAACCCGACACTAAATTCCTCTCACGATTGACGGATTTGTCAATTTGTTTCCCCTCACATGCTAGCTTGTGGGACTTTACAAAATTACTTAAGCAGTAACATAAGATCCACTAGTAGCCTAAATAGATATATTTACTCTTTCCAATCCACCTTATATAGTAAGTAACGAGGTGCATGGAGACTACGCATTACGGCGGTTTATATGATATTTGCATAAATTCATGGAAAGACGTAGAGACTTAATATAACAAAAAAAATATGCTTTCAAGTTTCAGCCTTTGTAATTTTGGAACAAAATAATGTTCACATTTTGTTAGTTGGGGGCTGAAGTAAAAAATGCTACTACTAGAAATATAAGAAAAACAAATGACAAAAATAGGTTAGTGATCCGCACATAAACAATGGTTACCAATATTTTGTTTTAGAAGACAGTAAAAAAAATAACAAAAAAATTATAGACCAAGAGAACAAATGGAGAGGCTTAGTGACCTGCACATTATAGTGAATATTTTTTGTAATAAATTTTAATAATAACAGTACGACACAAAATAGATTACATGCTTCGAAATAATAAATATTTTTATTAATTTTTTTTAATATCGATAAAAAATTTATCTAGAAAAATTTACTCTAAAATTTAACAATTATGGACCAAATTGCTTTATTAAACTATAGAGTTTGAAATAACGAATTGATGCTAAAAATCTTAATAATCAATAATGAAATAATAATGATAGAAATAATGATTAAAGCTTCATTTTAGAAAACAACAATAAAAAGATCAATAAAAACAAGTTAGGATCAAGGCAAAAAAAAAATGAAAAAACTTTATGCATTAAGGATTTAAAAATTGAATTAATGAAGATAAAAAATGGTTTAACTAAAAAATTAAAAAAATTTAACTAAAAAATAAATAAATTATGGTTACCAATGTCTTACTTTAGAAGATAGTACATAAAAAACAACAAAAAGAAAAACTTAGAGGCTAAGAGAACAAATAGAAGATTTAATTAAATAGTTATAAAACTCAATGACTAAAATGTAACACGAACGTAACTTAGGTCCAAAAAGAAAAAAATTAGAAAGTTACGGAATGAAATTGTGTTTTAATCAAAAAAAAATCTGAGATAGATGTAAACTGCGAAAATTGCAACCTAGGCTATCATAAAGGCAAGCGCCTTACGAAATGAGATAAAACTTAAAAAAAAAAAAATTATATCCTTAAAAAAACAAAAAAAAAGTTGAAAGCAAAAAAAAAAAAAAACTACTGAACCATGAGCCCAAAAAACTAACAACCAGCCCAAAACTGAGTTACTGTTTATCTAACATTACCAATGTTGATATTTAGAATATAATAGTAATACATTGTTTTCAAATTTTCTGTTTTTTATTTATAACTAATGATGGCGGAGAGTTAGGCCTCTGTCGACCACGTGGGCGGACCAGCGTGATAGTATTATCCCTTGTGGCGCATTAATGGGCATCCTTCATCAGGACTTGAACCCAAGACCTCAGGGATTCACACTCCTCAGAGGGAGTCGCGTCTAACCATCAGGCTATAAATCCCTGAGGTCTTGGGTTCAAGTCCTGATGAGGGACACCCATTAATGCGCCACAAGGGACAATACTACCACGCTGGTCCGCCCACGTGGTTCAAAACGCGCAGCCTGATGGTTAGACGCGACTCCCTCTGAGGAGTGTAAATCCCTGAGGTCTTGGGTTCAAGTCCTGATGAGGGACGCCTATTAATGCGCCACAAGGGACAATACTACCACGCTGGTCCGCCCACGTGGTCGGCAGAGGCCTAACCCTCCGCCATCAACTAATTTTTTTGAAATTTAATATTTTATACAACCAATTATATTGATTAAATCCCTATGGATTAAAAGCGACGTTAGGTACATTGCTTCGGCTACAAGTTTTTTTTTTTTTTTTGTTCTTCTTGGCCAAAGGATATCCAAAATAAGAAATAGTAAATTATGAAATAGGTAATTAGTTTGTATTGATGATATCTTTTGGTCCTCATACTTCAAAAGTGGACATTTTTGTCACTCTATCCCAATTAATACAAAAGATATCTTAAAATTATGGTTTTTACATTTTTAGGCTCTTGAACTTGCATAAATTATAGTCAAGAACCCAATTTGTGCTCAAGTGCAAAAACAAATTGGTTACCAAAAACTTTAAAACGTTTCAACTTTTCCAAAATCTTTAAATTAATCATGACCTAATTTAGAATTTATAATTTTTTGACACTTTTTTCTCAATATAAACGTATTTAGAATGAAAATTTTATATCTTTATTGATCGATCTACAATAAAGTACAGGCTAATTACTAGTAATTACTAAAATATTTTTTGTCACAATGTAACTAGATTGCACTGAATTTTCTTCCTTCCTCAGTCAAAAAAATTATTTTTATAAAATATTTTAAAAATACTATAAACTTCTTAACATGTGAGATTTCAATTGATATATAATTCAAACAAATAATCCTTATATATAAAAACAAATAAAAAATATATATTTTAAAAATTCTCAGTCAAACACATCTTAAAATGCACAGTGCATTTAGGCAGCAAAAGACCATGATTAGTACGTACGTATATATAGATGCATAATCTGAGATGGTAGCTCAATTAACTTGTTCAGCACTTGAGACATGAGAAATTAAGGGTGAACATGGTTCAGGTTAGTTCAGTTTTATGGTGGAATCAAATCAACCCAAAATATAATAGATTCGAAAATTTCTCCACTCAACTAAAAAACCGAGAACTGAACAGAACTAAAACCATAGTTCTAAATTTTTTTGCTCTAATTCTCGAATTTTTTGATTTATACCATATACCTATAATAATTCTAAAATTCAATAAAATTGCATTCATAACTAGTTTATGAAATATTCAATGTAATATACAATTAAATCAGTATTTAAATACATGTACTTAGACACATTTAAAAGTGTTTAACATGATGTTACCAAAATGGTTCAAAATAGTTACTTGTGGAGTATCTTCCATCTCAACCAACATTAATACGACATTTAACATGGAAAGCTAAGTCTTTAAGACTATTTTCTTCAATATCAAAATTTGAAATATGTTGATGTCATGAATTTCTAGTTTTATATGACTCATATATGAAAAAAAAAAAGCATAAGGATTATGTCATGGAGAGTAGTTTATAGTAGAGAGATCGAAAGCAAAATAACTCAGGCGTTGTCGGTCTAGGAAATGAAGTAATTCAAGTGAAATGGAGAGATTTTGCGAATGATTCCATAACTTTCATGTTATTTCAATTTAGAATATTAATTTAAGCATTTAATATAAAAACACAATATGACTATTATAATTATTCAAGGAAATACATATATATATGATATATTAGTAATACTATAATTTTTTTTATATACCTATGTATATACCTTTAGTTCAGTCCCACATTGGGTTGATTCCATATGGAACTAAAACTAATATAAAAACCATTGGTTCTTCTATATGTAGAACCAATCTGTGAATTATGGTTTATTTTTACCAAACTCAACTTAACTCAATGGGGGTAGTTCGAGTTGGATTTCAGATTTACTCAACTCATGCTCAGCTTTATGAAAAATTGAGCGTTTAAAGTTCTCTATGACATCGCAATATAAAATTACGTCTGAACTTGCATTGGGAACTTTAACCATGCAAAATTGTATAGTCCAAGTGATTGAGTTGGGAACTACATAGTTAATTAACACCAGAAAATTGTATATATAAATGCATATGACATAGTCTTTCTACTTTGGGTGTCAATTCTCGCTGTTGTTTTTATTATATTTTTACCAACTTAAATTTAAAGGTGACGTTTGTTGTTCTCGTTTCTATCCCTAGCGTCTAGGTCACCAAACATGAAACACAAGGCAATTGATCAATGCAGATGGCCGGATAGAATTTAATTACATGATCACATTAATTTGTTTACAGACCAATTGGAACTTATTGCGCAAACACATGAGAGTACACTTATTTTTCATGTTTCCACGAGATAAATGAGATAAAAGAAAGATTGATTAATTTCCTTATATATTTTGGGAAAGTTACAATTACCCTCTGAGGTTTACACTAACATATAGTTTGCCCACTTAATTTTTAAAAACTCACACTTTGCCCCTTAATTTTTTTATATTGTCTAATAACAACTTCTGAAACTGTAATTTAAACTATACAATAGTCATCTTCCAGTAATATTGGTTTGTTTAATATTTTTTTTATAGTTCATAAACATTTTAAATTATCAAATTTTTTTCTGTAGGCACATTTTTCTTCTTGTAAATGTATATCAGCATTTTATAAATGTCGGTTAGCTATAAAAAATTTTTAAAAAATCTTAAAATCACTAGAACATGATTATAAATTAGTTTAATTTAGGGTTTCAGAAGTTGTTGTTAGACATTATAAAAAAATATGGGGCAAAGTGTAAGTTTTTAAAAATATATGAGGTAAAGTATAGGTTAGGTCGAATTATTAGGGGTTATTGTAATTAACCCATATAGTTTTACATATAAACGAGCATGGAATGTTGAACTGAACTGAGGAATGAAGAATTGGACTTCCGGTACGATCTAGGCCGACCTCTGGTCGTTATTAGCACACTTCAAATTACCGATATTGGGACTCTAAACTTCTTTAGCTTTTGCTGCAGCTCCAACAGATCAATGCTCCGCCAACAACTCACCTGGATTAAAAACCCAAATAAGAAAGATTCATCATACGCTTAATTAATCAGCATCATTATATAAAAAACAAGTGTGCTTGACTGTATAATTTATGTTGACTGAAAGTTATCTCAATAGTTTTATTCTAATTTGAAAATTAAACAGTACGTAATTGTGTTTAAATGTAGAGCGCAAAAGTTGTTCTTTTTATTCTCCAACCAGCAATGGAAACAACATATTGTCTAAAAGGGGGGTGTATGATAATTACTAGATGAGAACATTAATGAACCCTATAGAACGTATGTACTTGCAGTCAAGTAATTAATTTGATGTGACTTGAAATCACAGTGTTTTCGTAGAGTGATACAAATTGGGGGAAAAAACAAAAACCTGATAAAAGGTAAAGGGTTACCTCGGACAGAATAGTGTGCACAAATGTTTCATTCACTTTAGCAGAGATGCAGCTAACAACACTTAAGCCCTCTCCGGCCACAACCTGAAGAAGGGTAGAAAGAGGAACCGCCTGCTTCAACCCAGTGCTGATCACCAGCTCCACTCCCACCAAACAAGGCCTAACGATCACTTCTTCAACTTCTGCATAGTATTCTTTTGACGAGCATGAGGGCTTCGAAGAAGATTTGTCTAAGTTATGTTCGCCAAGCTTGTGAAGCTCTTGTCTTTTGTTGTTCAGCTTTTCAATTCTGCTCTGCAAATGCTTGATGTAATTCACTGCCTCGTGCATGTGATCAGATATTGATCTCTTCCCCTGGAAATTAAGAAACGCTGAAAGTTATTATTGGATAGCGCGTTTGTTTTCTAGGTACAGTACAGATACATGCCTTGAGATAACGAAGAGGAAGCATGGTGCGAAGCGAAGCGTAAAGGACGCCCATTTCTTGTCTTCTTTGTCTTTCGACGTCTCTGTGGATGATCTTCCTTTTCTTGCTGTCGTCCTTGTTACTAGGGGTTCCATCACCAGCGGGTGACGCCTCACCCTCCACACTTCTCTTCTTGGTCAGATCAGGACTAGTTCCCGCATCTTCCACCACAGTCCACATGTTGCCCAGCAGTTGATCATCTTCCAGTTCCAGCTGCGCGCTCCTGTTTGGCTGGCCAAAGATCTGAAACAGATCCTCCGATCCTTGGTCCAGAAATGCAAAATTTGACGAGACAAAATCCATTTTTGACCCCCTCCTTTAATTTTCTTTCCCCTCTCCGCCCCCAAATCTTATCTTTCTCCCGCTTGATTTTCTTCTTTATTTTTAGTTGCTTTGCCCAGAATAGAAAGAATTGGGATTTTAATGTAGAGCACTCTACTTGTTTATATAATTTAGTGTGTCTCGAGATCTTTAATGGGCCTATGATTCCAAGATCTCCTTACACCTGAATTCATTTAAAATGAAGAAGGTGATGCAAGAAGTGACCTCATTTACCAAGTTGCTGTACATTTGGACGGCTGAGAAAAATAGAAATTGCCGCTCACTAAATTCACATGCGTTTAGAATATATTTTTTTAAGAACACTCAAAATCATTACAGAACAGACAGATACTACCACTTTATCAGAGTGTCTATATTAACTTAGGGCCAATTCGTTTCGTCTTAAGTCAACTGATTTTTTTTAACTTTTTCATCTTTTTTATGTGAAACCAATTTCATTTGAAAGTCAATGTTATGTAGATGCAATAATCAATTTGAAAGTAAATTTTTAGGATGTTGTTAAATTTTTATGAATTTTTCTTTTTTAAGACTTGAAACTAGAAAAATTCATAAAAAATTAGTAAGATTATAAAAATTATATTTTTAATTGATTATTGTAACTACATAATATTGGCTTTTAATTAAAATTAGTTTCAAGTAAAAAAGATGTAAAAATAAAAAAAAGTCATTTTATAGCCAATTGACTAAAGTCGAAATGAATTGGCTGTTATTCATTAGTTTCCGGAAAGGAAGAGAGCATCCAATTATAAGCCAAAATTTTAAACCCTCAATTACCAGGTAAAAAGGTAAATTTCTCATGTTAATAATGCTATAGCCCCATGTGCATATGTGCACTAACCATATGAGTTGGTAAGTCCATAATATATAGATTTATGCACCGTCTTAACATTTTAAGTAAGGATTTAATTAGTATAACTTGTTAACCAAGTACGTAGTAATAGTTACAATCGTGTAAGTTTTAAAAAATAGCTACGTAACTTCTTGAATGGATAATATATACCTAAATTTATTATAGGTTTATATATCTCCTAATGGGTTCCAGTTGTGACATGAACACCATCTTACTCATTTTTGTGTAAATTTTGTTTGAAGGTTTATAATTAGTGCATTATATGTTTTTTTAAAAGGATGTTTGCCTGTGTCATCCCATCCACAGGCTCATCATTGCCAATTAATTACTGACGCATAGTTAATTATTCAACTAATTGTTAAGATAATGATAAAAAATTAATGGAGTACTAATTAAATAATTAATTAACGAGTATGGACTAGATCTCTGATGGAAAGCTACTTGTATTTCTAAAAGTAGTCGGGGATTGGCTGAGTCAGCTCCCTGATCATAAAAGATAATTTCATGAATCTGAGATCACAGGGGAAAAGTACTGTGCATGTATGATTATTCAGTCTCAGATGCAGGATTGATTGGTGCAGCTAAACAGAGAGCGAGATTTCTAGTTTGAGGAAGAGAAGATTTCGAGTGGATTATTAGGACTAAATACTAATGAAGCGGGGTGGAGGCATTGAATGGAGGGTTTCAGAATCCCAATAAAAAAGGCAGAAGAAAAGAAAGGGGGAGAAGCAGGTAAGATTAAGATGCCTTAGGCTGGCCTTGCTCTAGCTGGTCCTGTCCCAGCTTCTCCTTTCCTCACTCCTATCATGGTCCTTCAGATGTGATACAAATATAATATGGTCAAAGGGCAAATTGCCCAACATTTATGCTACAGGGCAGATCAACTATTTTTTTTTTAGTTAATCATTAATATTTTTGTTTGAGTGGAAATCTATTATTAAACTTAAATTTTTTACCTATATGATAATGTGAAATATTTTAATGATTTAAAGTTAATTTATTTTAACTTAAATTAAATGACTTATTTTTATTTTTATATATTTGTTTACCTGAAATTAATTTTATTTGAAAGTTAATATTATGTAAATGTAATAATCAATTTGAAAGTAAATTTTTATGATGTTATTTTATTTTTATGAAATTTTCTTTTTTAATGCCCTAAACTAAAAGAGTTCATAAAAAATTAGCAAGACTACAAAAATTATATTTTCATTGGATTATTGCAATTACATAATGTTGAATTTTAATTAAAATTAGTTCTGGGTAAAAAAGACATAAGAATAAAAATAAGTCATTTTAAAGTCAATTGACTTAAATTAAAACGAATTGGATGTTAATGATATACAAACACATGGCAAGCTTATCTATAAAAAAAGTAACATGACATGTATATGTGACAAGTTTATCCATAAAAAAGATTATCTGAAAATAGATAAATAAACTCAGGCCAATGGGCTTGGTGGAAGGTAGAAGATAGCTAAATTTTCAAATATAAGAATTTATGGGTGCCCCCTTCAGTTCTTTGTGTGAGTATAATCTACCTAATGATATCAAAGCCATGATGCAGAATCGGCACAATCAGTTTATACATGAGTGAGAATTTTGCTCTACACATGTGTAAACTTGACGGTCGTTAAGGTTGTTTGTTACATATATAAAAGGTGTTCTAGGGGTGTTTTAATAGCATCTAACAAAACATAGCATCTAGGTATGATAAACTATTGCACCCTCCTAATGTTTTTGAGTTTCTTTTGGACTACTTTAAATAACTTTTTTTCTATGCTCTATTCTTACAATCCTTCTACATGTTTGTACTTTGGTGCTTAAATAGTTGTACATGGTATCTTCATGGATGAAGTTTTCAGAGTGAAATTAGTGGTTATCTAATCTTTTTGTTCCTAGACAACATACCTCACAAACATTGGTACCTCTAAAGTGACCATCAATCTCCACTTACTCAACAGAGTCACTTTTTTCAACTGCTGACACTCTTTCCGATTCCTATGCACAAAAAACACTTTCAGCTTCCAAGTGTAAAAAGTAAGGAACTACACTATATTTCTTTATACTTAAAAAATCATTAGCATATACATCAGTCATTAATTACTTAATTATTGCAGGGAAACAATTCAATTCCTATAAACGTTTCCACCAGACCAGCAACCCAACAGCCCAATAACAAAAAGTTCCCAACACAAACTGTAAAGTCTTAATTCTTTACTGATCAAGATTCAGTCAATTCCTTCTCTTATCATGTCTATATATTGTGCAATAGAATATGTAGTAATTCTCATTACATTATCATTGATTTTACTATTATATGTAGGAACTTCAATGATTGCTCCACAAAATAATCAGAAGAGCAACACAACAATAGAGCAAGAAAGAACAAAATATTTCCATACTGGAAATATTATCATGTACTCCAAATGTCTATCCCATGTATTATCCATCTTCCTATACTATGCATGTATATATTATGCAAGACTATTATGTTATATGTATGTGAACAACACACATGACTATGCAAATGACTGCAACAGCGCACGAACTTATTATAGAATACAAGTGCATGATGTGATGATCAAAGGTTTGAGTTTTTGTCTGCTTTAAACATGGTGTAGCCTATCACTGAGACTACTAAAGAGTAAGAATGTGAATATTTTCATTTAATTGACAATGAGTTTTGTTATTGTGATGGGGTTAGGGGTGACAATTAGGTGAGTCGGGTCAAGTTTAGGTCAGTTAATTTATATTCAAGTTTAATAAGGTTATCATAAATTCGGGTCCAAATTGGGTCATTTGAGTTCAGGTTGATTTTCGAGTTAAGTGTTTTTTAGATTCAGGTTGGATTAGGTTTGGTTTATTTGGGTTCGGGTTCAATACAGGTTGGGTCAATTTCAGTATCAAGTAATTTTAGGTCGGCTTTTAGTCCAAACTCAGGTTGACTAGTCGGGTTTGTTTGAGTTCCTGGTATATATGCTAAAATCACTTAATCAATGCAATTTTAGAGTTTATAGTTTATGTGAAGGCTAAGGTTTCAATTAGGGTTAGGGTTTAGGGTTTAAAGTTTATGGTAAATTATATTCAAATTGCAAGATAGATAATTAAAGACTAATCTTATATTTACCATTTCTACTAATATAAGACAAGAATTTTAGTAATACGGGGATGGGCAGAAATTTTAATACTTGTGAAAGGAAAAATTATTAAAAAATTTAATTTGACTAGACATAAAATACCTTAATTTGAAATATTTAAAATTAATTGAATCAAATTTCAAATACCCTCATTAAAAAAAATTAACTACATAAAATTAATATTGTATTTATCAATTGAAGTTTTTGTGGCAAACTTGAAATTTGTTTAACTCGAATAACCAATCCAAGTATCCACAATTTAACTAATTTGTGCAGGGTTACAAAAAAAAAAAACAAAAAGAAAAATTTTGTTTGACAAATAAAGTTTTCCCTAAATAGATCTATTATTGCTTAATTATAATTAGTCAACATCCAATTTAACTACCAGATGTGACTCAGTGTGTCAGTTACATGCTTTAAAAAAATGTATAAGCAAATTCCTAAATTAATAAATTCTAAAAGACCCCTTATGTAAAACATATTATTTTGTTAATTTATTCTTCAAAGACCCTTAAATAAAAAATAATTTTATAGTATTTTAAAGTTTCTTAAATTGTATGGTCATAATTGATATATAATTTAGATAAGTAAGCAATATATAAAAAAGCATAAATTTTTAAATCTCTGTCAGTCATATATTTGTATTGATTTGGGTTAAAATTAGGTTATGTAGGATTTAGTCATCAAGTTATTTTGAGTTCAAGTCAAGTTAATATCAAATTTTTGTCATTTCAAGTTTGAGCTGTTTTAGGTTCAGGTCATTCTAGGTTCGGGTATTACAGATTTAGGTCACTTAAGTTAGGGTTTTTTGGGATTTTATTTTAATAGGATTCAGCTTCAGATTGGGTTTGGATTATTGCCTTTTCTGGTTAAACTGAGTTAGGTTGGACTTGAATTTGGATAGATCGGGCTAGATTATTGGGTCAGGTTAAAGTTTGCCATCCCTTGACGGGTTATTATTATTAAACAATTTTGACAAAGAAACTAGTACAGAGGCTGATTAAGAGAAATATTGGTTAAGTAATAAGGAATTTCTTACCACTCAAACATAACATCACAGCTGTTTGGTCGTATCTTGCCATTTTGATGTCTCAATTAGAACTCATCATACACATCACTTCTGTAACAAAATTTAAGTATGGCTGCAAGTTTCCGCAACTTTACCATAACCTACATGATTCACAATTTATTGCTTTTCGGGAGACCTATTCTGAAAATAATTGTAGGATTTTCTAGGCATAATTAATCCGGCTCAAAATAGGCCCGTAAAAGATCAGTAACACAAATACTGGGCTTCTAATGGTCCATTTAAACAAGTTTAGGCCTTTTCTGAATGCTAAAGCCCAACGGCCTACAAGACGGGGCCAATAGGTCGAGTAGAACTTACCCCCTTCGCTCGTTCGTTCGTTCGTCACTCGTGGACTGCCCTGGATCTCCGGTTCCCCGATTTCAACCAGTTTGAGATTCCGACAATGAGATAGGTTGCATAAGGGACTGGCGACGGCTAGTTTTCTCTTTATTCTGCCTTATGTGCTGATTTGTGGATGAATTTCATCCGTTGCTTCATAGTTTTTTTTGATAGATTTGAATGCAATTGGGCTGAACTCAGTAGGAAAGTGGTCGTGGTAAGTAATTTCCTGGAATATTTTGAGTGGTTTCCGGGTGACTCGAACGGGCGTGTCGTTTTACTTTTCTTAGTTTCTATGAACTTGAGTGCTGGAAACAGCCTGAGCTGAATGGGAACAAAACAAAGAAATAGCTCAATGATTCTTTCGCTCTTAAAGAGTAAAGAATGTACAAGCCTGAGCCCAGACAAAGCGAATACATATTGCGATAGATTTCGCTCTTTCTCTAAACATTTGAAATTCGGGTTGAAAGTAGACATGTTAGGATTTTTTAGCCAGTCCATGCCATGATCGGTGGAGTTCCAAAAAGTTGTCCACTGAGTATTTGCAAATGGTATTACATTATGTTTGTATGGTTCTATGCAGTATTGGGTATTGTAGCAAGATTTTGCAGGTAGCTTGTAGTTTTTTGATAGCGTTAAAAAGGAAAAATAAATGATTAGTTGGACTAGATAGGAGTGGTCTTTTCTTCTTTATACTTAACTTGATTGCAATTCTCATCGAAATTAACAGTTCAAGCAATAACACAGAGGTGGGGAAAACTATATCATAGTTTGAAGTCACAGAAAAAGAACAATGGAAGATGTGAGTGGTGGAATAAGCAAGGAAGAAGTGATAAGAAAACTCATGGATGATGGTGACTTTGACAAGCTGCGCTTCAGCATCATCCATAAGCTCAAGGAAAATGTATGTTGGTTTTCGTTTTTGGTTTTTCTATAGACCAAAATTTGAAGTTTGTGTTCTGATTTAGGCGACAAGGGAAGTGTTTTCATTTTCAAAAGCAAAACTAAGATGGCACAAACAAGTTAGCTAATTATTTTAGGTCAATTGCTTGGCCATTTTACTATAATTATATTTGAGCTAATGAGGAGGCCAAAAGGTTCTGCATACACTATTGTGGTGAATAATTTAAATTTCTTTCCAGATTATTGGTTAATTAGTGAGCTGGTTCTTTTATCAGTGATGAACTGATGGTCCCTATCTGCCACTGCATGATTAGTACTTCAGAAATAACCTGTTATGTGGGCAAATAATAGTGTTTTGCTTACTGAAAGTGTGTATTAACTTGGACATGGCGCTTTGCAGTGGTTTCTGTTTGTATCTAATCTGATTTCTGTCTCTTATCATAAAGGGTCCTACAGCATTTTTTCAGAAAGTTTAGAGGGTAAGCCCTTCTGTTAAGTTATTGAGAACAATAATTGCTCTCTCATAGACTGGAGCTAGATAATGAAAATACATTTTGTAATACCAGCACAAAAAAAATAACAAACATTTTGTAATAGCTTGTTAGCCTTGTTCCATACAATCAAGAAGAAGGATGTCACAATGTGGATTACATGAACTCGATGCTTCATTTTAATGGCTTTATTGTGAGTTATGAGTATCTTCATTGCACAATGATCTATCAAGAACGACATTTTCCTGATCAGAAGCCTCAAAATCTGTTGGGTTGGGTGATTAGGTACCAGTAGATTTTGGCACCTTTTACTCTTAATTGGTTCTATCAACAATGGTCTTTATAAGGGTCACTTGTTCTAACAAAAACAGAAAAGCGAATATAGAAGTTTACATGCTTTCCATAGCATCTTCTCTGGAGTGGGCCTGGGGGGTAGTTGGGGGTGTTCATGCTGGAGAATTGTTTGTTAGTGTATATAACATGTGCAGCGAATAGAAATTTTACTGAACTGAGAGTAAACAGCAGGAAGAATTACGCAGCAACATCGTGGCAATTGTCAAGCAGTCAGCAGCACTTAATCACCCAGGCTCTGAGAATATGAAACCAAGACAACTGTCCGATGCCATTTTTGATGAAGTCAGGTGAGTATATATGGTATCTGAGTTTACTTCTTGTGTTTTAATTATTTTCTGTGCCATTTCTGCTCAGATATTTTTGGACTTTTGGATCAATTATACAGATTTATGTGGAGAAACTATTATACTGATCAATTATATGGATTTATAGTAGAAAAATTTTAATGACTGCTTGGGGGCCGGGGGGAGGTCTTCAGCTTTTGCATGGCAGACTGCAATGACCTTGGACTTTGGGTGACGGGAAACTCCTATGTAAAGAGATGGAGTTCATGAATGTTTTGGAGTTATCATTCTGTACATAATTGGATGTTGGATGGAGGAAGCAATGACTAAAACGAAAGGGGAATACAAAGATACAAGATAGGTACACGGAGAGGGAGAGATAGCGAGAGGAGGGGGGGGGGTTTATTAGTTCCCAATACTTTTCAATGGTCTAATTCCCAATAATTTTCATCCAGAGCTGAACATGGCAAAAGGAAACTTGGGATGCATTTGATAAATATTTGCGGGGTGCAAATTTTCTGTTTGTAGGAGTCCAGCAATCAATTCTGAATTTGGGTTTTTGGGAAAAGAGTTGCACATTCATTTGGCTATCTTGATATGCAAAATTTCAAATAAAAACGTCAAAATTTGACATTTTCTGTCTGGAGCAAAGAGCTGCATCTAAGAAAGAAATGTGAGGCTGTGCGGATTGGGTCCGTAAAATGATTTTGCTAGTGTTTTTCTCAAACACACCCTCATATGGGTGTTCCACAACCTTTAAGTGAAACCAATGAAAATGCATAATGTAGCTAGTCAATATTATAATAGTAAGAAGAAGTCTGCTAATAATATAGAATCCTATTTCCAAAGCTGAATTTATGGGTATTTTGCATGGGCTGCACTTGCTTGCGAGAGATTTTCAAAAGGCCATTATTGAATCTGGTTTGTCTCTGCAGTTCAGAAACTTCACCTAGGGAGCGCAGTTTGGTAATACTATTTTTGATTGCTAGGTTTTGCTGTTGAAGGATTGGAACTGTTAAGCTGTTCATATCTGTTGTGAAGCTAATTCCTGAGCTGAGTTGTTAGCGAGCAGGACGATTGTTTGTTCTGCTTTCCTTCTTTGAAGGGTTCCCTGTAAAAGTTCAGCATTCCATGCTAGCACATATGTTGGGAGTTGTTCATCCTAGATCTTTTCGGCTGGCTTAGCCTTCTTGGTTGTTGTTTTCTTCATTTCCGTCTTCAAGCATAAAAAGGAAGGTTCCTTATAATTTCTAAATTTACTACCTATATTGATGCAGAAGTTACTGATTCCCTAGAACTATCCTTAATAATAAGTTAAGATTCCCTTTTGTTGGCATTAAAAAAGGACAAAGGAAAGATCTGGTCTTTCTTCAACAATTTCTGATCTCTGGCGAACCTCTCAGTAGGATTCAAATACAGATGAAGTTCTGACCATGCATCAGAGAAAAAGAACTCTCCCCGTAGTGGGAAAAATTCTTACTCAAATTTTCTAGTGGTGAATGAGGAGAATGATTGCTTGAGTTTTGGACTCTTGCTGTTTCAAGGGATGAGACCGAAAAGGGGAAAAAATCTATTATAAGATATTTTTTGTGGTCCTGTAATGTGGAATGGCTTACTTGAGTAGTGGAGAATCCATCAGAACAGTTTGACTGTTGTCTTGCTTTATTTTTTTGTGCTCTACCCCACAATACTAGAATACTCGAGTACTAAGCTAATCCCCTTGTAGTGCATCATAATTTTCATGCATGGGTTGGGACCCTATTGAAGCCCAGCAGCTCATGTTATTAACATGTGTTAATTACGCTTTTAGTTTTACTCTTGAACTGTTGTAAATTTTTTCTTGGCCTTGATGATGTTGTCTATATTGTGCCCATGGCATCAGGGATAAAGTGATGAGCCAGCTTTCTGATAATCTGTGGGAAATAATCAGATCAGAAGATGGCATGAAAAGTGAAATTAGAGAAACGGTAGAATCTGTTTACGAAAAATTGGCTAATCCTCAGAGGCATGAAGGGTGTGAAAGACTTCTGCATGATGCGATGCCTATGGAGAATGGAGCTGTTAGTGGTACTTCCATTTTGGCTGATCGCATCAATCATACTCTATCCAATACTGATCCAGACGAACCCCCAGGTTTCCCTTTGCCAAATAATAACTGTGACACCCATCACCAGCAGCAACATACAGGGGAGCAGCAGCCATCAATGCCTCACCAAAATGGCGAAGTGAAAGGCTTGCAGGGAGGATCCCCCCACTCTCAGGATGAAATTGACAATGAACCACCTCCTGGATTTGATGCAAGTAGTGATCACAATGACCGAAAATATGAGAGTGACGAGGACCCTGATGTTCCCCCTGGTTTTGGTTGAGTCTTGGTATCTGTGTTTTCCTGCTGCCGAAAGTGTTTTGGAGGCAACAAGTGCGACTGGATTAACAATGATATGAATGCAGTATTTTCTTGTATTTCTTGAATGGGATCTTCATTCTAGCATTTCATAAGGTTTTATCTATAATGATGAGATGCAAAGGTTGTTCCCTCATTCACGAAATAGCCTAGTGCTGTATTAATTTTATTCCACGTATATGATGATGTTTTGCGTTGTGAAATTCTAATGGGGTTTTTACATGATATTTACTTATTTCAGGGTACAATACAAGTTGAAGGTCACGGCAACTGAATATGCATCCGGACAGTTTCTGGGTGTGAGATAGAATTTGTCCTTGCTTTCACATTATTCGTCCAATGTGGAAGGGGTACACAATGACAACAGCAGCTGCTTGGGTGCTTTTGCGAAGACTGGTTTTCTTTCACCTCCATCCTCAGGGCTCTCAGCGATTCCACATTATAGGATTCCCTGTGATCAGTAAAGGAACAGTCAACCAGCTTAGCTTTTTAGATCTTTGGTGTCGAAACCAAAGGCTTGGGATCAAATCCAATTTTACTGAGAATGGGAGGATTAAGGGAAGAGAGATAGCTTCTTCCTGCTTTCTTGCTCAAGTAGATCCATTAAATTTTATGATGAGATTTTCTTGTATTTTTATTCTTTTTCATCTGGACTCCCACGCCGCATCTTTATCCATGTAGGGGGGAACGAGGAATTCCCATGGGTATTTGAATCTAAAATCTTATATATGAACTTCATGGTGAACAAAGCATTGAACCAACCTACTTCGGTGCCTAATTAGTTTGTTGGATTTGTTGGGTATCTAATGTTCTCAGCTCGGATGCATCTTTGTTTTTGGTTTTTTTCTTTCAGTGTTAAATTTGTTGGGTGGTTAACCAACAATTCCTTCCCACACGTGTCTGACCGTTCTTCGACAGCGTTGCCCTCCATGGAGCTCCTGTCCTGTGTATGCGTTTATGCTTCTCTGTTCAAATTGTAAGTGGCAGTGGAAAGAAAATAAGTAACTCTACAAGTGGAATGCCTCGTTAATGTGTCTCATATATAAATCCATGCCAATATCCTTGATTTTATTTCTTTTTGAGTCATTATTTTTGGACCTACAACTATACAAGAAATATGCAAGATTCGAGAAGATAATTATTTTCTGGTCCATGGAGAAAATATAAACCTCTACCTGTTCAAGAACGCCTGATCCGAATTCGTGAATTACCAAGCAAATTTAGAGAGAGATCGGCATCAACATAGTAATAAACAGTTTCGCAGTTCTATTCCGAACAGAAAGCCAAACCGGCGCGCAAAAAAAAAAAAAAAATCACATGTAACGAGCTAGGTATAGAAGTTACTACCGATTCTTTCCTCTCTCTCTCTCTCTTCCCTTCAATTTCCTCCATAACTTTCTGCTTGATCAAAGATGATGGCAATCGGGCTCGTGACGGTATGTTGATCAGAAACCCATCTGAGTGATCCCTGAGAAACGTTCAGGTCTGAGGTGTCTCCGTCCATGTCGAATGTTACAGTGTATGTCACTTTCTGGTTCACTTCCGTGAAGGAAATTTCAGACGGTGAAACCGTAACCTTGACCCCTTCAGGCGGAACGACTTGTACTGTGTAATGAGAGTTTGCCGGACCAACATTTGTTACTGTTCTATGGTATGTCTGGGAAGCTGTTTTTGGTGACAAAATCACAGAGAATGATGGATAGTTCAGTTCTGTATCTTCTATTTTGGTTAGAGTTGAGCACTTCACTGGCTGTTGCACAATTGTTTGGATATCGCTGTCAGCGTAGTTTAAGCCGCAGAGATAAGGGATGTAGTCCTCAGGCTTGTTGTCGTAGATTAGGCCGGGATCATTCGCTTTTGCTGGGTTCACTTGCCCTGCACCTGTTGAGAAGAGATCAGCGGTTTGGTTGGTTTCATCAATGATGGGTTGGCCTTCAAGATTTATTGGATCAGCTGTAGTCATCATCGCGGATTTGATTGCAGCAGGCGACCAATCTGGGTGGGAGCTTTTCAGTAGAGCAGCAATGCCACTTAGATGAGGGCAAGCCATGGAAGTTCCTGATACAACGTTGAATGTTGCCTTTGTGTTGGTGTTGTTGTCAATAGCTGTCGGCCAAGCTGCAACGATGCTCACACCAGGGCCGACAATGTCTGGTTTCAGGATTCCTGGACTCTCGTAGTTTGGTCCTCTGGAGGAGAAAGAACCCACTTCAGGTGCAGTTTTCTTACCAAACTGAGTACCTTTGAATATGATTGTTGCTGTTGGGTTTGATGTCGAGTTTACGTACGCCTTGATGCTCACCCCAGCTGAATAACTCAGGTGCGTAGCAGGGAGCACGTGAGGATCAGCGAGGGTGCTGAAGGCATTGTCCTCGTCATTTACCAGGATCATGCCAGCACCTCCATTGTCCTTCACTTCTTGGCCCTTATCAATCCTCGGGATGTCTCCCCCTCTCTCACATAGGACTATTTTCCCTTTGACATCAAGGTTTCTCAATGATCCAGGTGCACAGAAAGCAGACGAATTGTTTTCAGGTGTGCCTGCATAAATAAGCGGCAGCATAGTTTGATTGAAATCCGTCGGCTGGAAAAGGGACTCTCCGTCAAACTCTTCTCCGGTTCCAATCTTTGCAGTTGCTACGATGGATCTGTCTGTCGTGGTTGCTCCAACAGTTAAGAGCCAAGGAGCTTCATTTGACAGTGTAATATAGGCAGGGCCTTCATTCCCTGCTGAAGAGCTCACAAAGATCCCATTCTGGATAGCTGTAAATGACCCGATCGCAGTAGCATCCTCGTAAAAAGGAGCTGTGCCGGAACCTAATGAAAATGAAAGAATATCCGCACCATCTTCAATGGCTGTGTCTATTGCTGCAAGCATGTCACTTGACAAGCAACCATCAGAGCCACAGACTTTGTAGATTGCCAAGTGAGCCAAAGGCGCGATTCCAACAGCCGTGCCTTTTGCATTGCCAAGCACATCGGCATTCTCAATAAAGTTGCCAGCTGCTGTACTTGCTGTGTGTGTTCCATGCCCGTCATCATCCAGGGGGGCCTGTCCCGCCAGCACTTGAACGAAATTTCTCGCACCAATTAGCTTGTTGTTGCAGCCTTTTGGCAGCTCACATGTACCTTTCCACTTCTCTGGCGGTGGAGGCATTCCATGGTCATGGAATGAGGGGTGATCAGGTGTCACACCAGTGTCAAAAACAGCTATTATGATTCCCTTCCCGTAATTTGTCTGATTCCACAAACCGGAGTTTTGCTGCAATCCCAAGAAAGCAGGACTGTGGGTTGTGTGCAGAGAATATTTCCTGTCCGGGATTGCTGATATGAACCCTTTCTTCTCCTTCAGTTCCTTAGCTTCAGCTGCAGTTAGTCTTGCAGCAAATCCAGAGATCACGTTCTTGTAGGAATATACTATGCGTTCCTGGTCACCAAAACTTGAAAACATATCAGGATAAACCGATTTATACCAAGAATGTAAGTTATCATGAGATTCTGCTGAAGATCCACCGATTGGCTTCTGAACATGAATGATATACGTCTGTAAGGTATTCTCAGCATCTGTAGGGGTGTAGCTGAGCATAACTACCATACTGATCAGAAAAATGGCCACCATGTTTGGTGGAAATTCATGACATCTGTTTCGCATTTTGCGTAAAAAGATGCTGGGAGGTGTTTTCTGCTGCATCAACCCTGGACTATATAGATAAAATGAGTAAAAACTTATCATTTGCTGGCTTTTCTATCGTTGCTGACAATTTGACAGCCTTAGAATGGTCTTAGCAAAGCTCTGCGGCGATGTTAGCGAGAGCGTTTGCTCCAGACAAATACGCTTTAGAACAGAAAACACGACTTTGGGAACTGCTCCGTAGCCAGCTTCCATTATGGGCGCTAGTTGAAGCTCACCGAAAACAACAAAGGTGTTGGTTTCTTATCCTTCTCTCTCTGTCCCTTCTCAGGCCTCCACATCTGTCTCATGTCATTCATTTCTGGTTTCAGATTCACAAATTGTGATTTTTCAAGGGCTATTTCCTGATATTTGCTTGGAATATTGAGAAACCAGCTGCAGAGTAACCAGAAGCAACGCGTATTCGGCAATCTCCACTTCCATGTTTTGGACTGGCATTCAACTTGCTTTTCTTGTTTCTCAATTACATTGTGATCAACTACCTGCACTGTGGAGACAAAAAAAAAGGTAGGATGTTATGATTAAAGTTGTGAATCTAAAGAATGATGATCGTTGTTCTTTAATGTAAAAATATCATAAACGTGCTAAAGAAAAAACGTTGTTAATGTTCATTAAAATATCATTTAATCAAAAGACTCACTATTTTTTTTATTAAAAAGACTCACTATTATTGTCCTTCAATATAGAAATGCCATATAATGGCTCAGAAACGTTATTTATTTTGAATAACACAAAATAGCATAACTAAATTAGTAGTATATTTTTAAACACATACTCTCCGATATTGCAAACCTTAACATTTAAAGATTTTTGCATTGATTTTGAATCGGAAAATCTTCACTCTTTTAACGTCAATTCACCTAAAAGTCGAGACTCTCAAGACTCTTGTCTCTTATTTGGTCGTTGTTCAGAGAGTTTTTCTATTCATTTTCTGATTTTTTTGAAATAAGAAAACATTTTTTTTATTTTTATTTCTATCAATTTTCTATTTTTGCCTTTCCATGGAGTTTTATTCTTCTCTAAATATGCACCAACCTGTTGGGCTTTGTATAAATGGCAAACCAGGCCTCTGTACGTTGGATTGGGTGATTTCAGCGTTAGTACAAAGCTTTAGGCCTCGTATCGTATCAGTTAAAACCTAAATTATATTTATTAGTTACCTATACTTAAGGAATCAATCTTGGGCACTATAGAATGACCTAAAACTCTAAAAGTTCTATTTGTTATTAGCATTAAAGTTTTAAAAAAGCTATCATAAGATAACTATTAGCCTTTAATTTTAACGGTTTTATATTTACATTTAAATAAATTATTCAAAACTTTAAGGACTAATTTATTTTAATTTAAGTCAATTGATTTATTTTTAATTTTATATCCTTTTTGCTTGAAATCAATTTCATTTGAAAGCCAATATTATATAGATACAAAAATCCATTTGAAAGTCAATTTTCATGGTGTTATTAAATTTTTATGAATTTTTCCTTTTTAATGCCTTAAATTAAAAAAATTCATAAAAATTTAGTAAGATAACAAAAATCTTTTGGGACGCATGACAATTGGTGAACACAACCATTTGAGGTAGTAATTGAGAACTATAAATTTCAATTGTAATTTATTCTTTCAATCTATAGAATGAATTTGTAACCAATACATCTGCGATGTTCAAGAAGGTGGAGTTACTGTGAAAAGAAAAGTAGGATATTATTCCCTTTGTTTTCATTCTGTGCCCTGTAAATGTGTATAACTTTTCTTTATTGCTAACGAACATGAAGAATTTGCGATTATTATGCTGCAAAATATGGCTACTTTCTTGTAGGATTTAAGTTAGACCTCTAAAACACGATTGTGGAAAACAAAGGATTAACTGATGGTGATTGCCAATTAACTAATTCTCCAAATGACAGAATTGGCTGTATTTGGAGAGATGAAATGGCTATCTATGTTCTTTCCACATTCACACAGCTTGTGGGCATAAAAAAAATTTGATGTCGCAGAGCTGTTGGTGATTAAGGAGGCAGTGGGAGTGATAATTGACGAAGGGTGTGATTTGGATAATGCTTACATATATAAAAGAAAGCAACTTTTTGACAGCGTTTATCTTTTTTCAAATATCCTCGCCATATTCCTTGGAAAGCAAATCTCCAGGCAAACAAGGTCGTAAAGGGTGTTCCAAAGCTGGGAAACCCGCGAATGCCGGTTCGTGGAGAGAACCAAACATGTGCTAGGCTATTAGAAGGGTTCTAGCTAGCTCTTCCGTTATTTGATGATGAAACAGAGTTTTGCCTTCCAGAAAGCAACAAACTTGGAGGTTAAACAAACACAGGTGCAAGGGAGGCCTAACCTATTGTTCCCTCACTACTTATTCTAACACAAAATATGCAACCAAAAATGAAAGTGTTTCCAGCGGCTCCTTCCCTTGGCTTCTCACTTAGTTCCCGTCATCAAAATTGACGACAATGGGACTTGTAACATTGTGCTGAGCCGAAACCCATTTGATATATCCTTGTGAAAATTCCAGATCCGTGGTCTCTCCTCCGCTGCTAAAAGTAATCTTGTAACTTGCCTTCTGGTTTAATGCTGAGAAGGAAAGCTTAGCTGGGGTGACACCGACACTAACCCCCTTGGGGGCAGCAAGTTCATATGTGTAGGTTGAGTTAGCAGGACCAACATTTGTAACTGTTCTACTGTATGTCTGGGAACTCTTACCCTTCATTGTCAAAGAGAATGCTGGATAGTTGAGTTCACTGTCCATGATCACCGACACGTTTGCACATGTGAATTGACGCTGGAGAATGATCGAGACCTGTTTGTCGGTGTAGTTCAAGCCGCAGAGATAAGGAATGTAGTCATCAGGCTGGATATCATAGATTAGGCCGGGATCAGTTGCCCTCTCGGGGTTAACATGACCTGAACCTGTTGCAAAAATGTCAGCAGGCTGGTTTGTTTCATCAACAATTGGTTTGCCTTCATGGTTGACCATATCTGCCGTTGTCATGATTGCTGACTTGATTGCAGCAGGAGACCACTCCGGGTGGCTGCTTTTCAGCAGGGCAGAAATGCCGCTTAGATGAGGGCACGACATGGAGGTTCCTGAGATCATGTTGAATGTTGATTTTGTGTTTGTGTTGTTCTCAACAGAAACTGGCCATGCTGCCAGAATGCTTACCCCGGGACCAACAATGTCTGGTTTCAGGATTCCGGGACTTTGCAGATTCGGTCCCCTTGAGGAGAAAGAAGTTACTTCGGGAGCAGATTTCTTTCCTATCTGAGTGCCTTTGAACAGGATTGTTGCTGTTGGTGCTGTTGTCGAGTTTATGTAAGTCTTGATGCTCACTCCAGCTTCATAACTCACATGGGTTGCAGGGAGCACGTGCGGATCAGCCAAGGTGCTGAAGCCGTCAGGCCGATCGTTTGCGAGGATCATAGCAACCCCTCCGTTGTCTTTCACTTCTTGTCCTTTCTCAACTCTTGCAATCCCCCCGCCTCTATCACACAAAACAACTTTCCCTTTGACGTCAAGTGTTTTTAGTGACCCTGGCGCGCAGAAACCGGTTGTAATATTACCATTTGCACCTGCATAAATAAGGGGGAGCAGCGTTGAAGGGAAATTCTTAGGTTGGAACAGAGATTCTCCATCAAATTCTGTCCCGTTTCCAATCTTCGCAGTTGCTACAATGCTCCTATCTACTGTGCTGGCTCCCACAGTTAGAATCCAAGGAGCTTCATTTGACAAGGAACCGTAGTCAGGACCGGCATTCCCAGCTGAACAGCTCACAACCATTCCCTTCTGCATAGCAGAAAATGCACCGAGAGCAATGGAATCGTCATGGAAAGGGCTTGAGCCGCCACCTAAAGAAAGGGATAAGACATCCACCCCATCTGCAACAGCCGCATCCATTGCGGCCAAAATGTCAGCCTCACGGCAGCCTTCACCACATACTTTGTACATTGCCAAGTGAGCCATAGGTGCCATCCCAGCTGCTGTACCATTCGCGTTACCAAACACACTTGCGCCCGGCACAAAATTTCCTGCAGCTGTGCTTGACGTGTGAGTTCCATGTCCGTCATCGTCAATCGGTGGTGCTCCCTTACTATCCTGAGCAAAGTTCCTTGCACCGATTAGCTTGTTGTTGCAACCAGCTTTCAGCTCACACCTCCCTTTCCACTTCGCTGGTGGTGGAGGCAGTCCCTTGTCGTCGAAGGAAGGATGAAGAGGAGTGACTCCAGTGTCAAAAACACCGATTATAATTCCCTTACCAAAGTTTGATTGCTTCCAAACCCCCAAATTTTGCTGCAATCCCAAGAAAGCGGGAGTACGTGTGGTTTGAGGGGTGTATGTCTTCTCAACATGGGCTGCTATGAACCCTTCTTTCGCTTTCATAGCTTCTGCCTCCTGTGCCGTAAGCTTTGCGGCAAATCCAGTGACCACATTCTTGTATGAGTGAACCATTCGTTCTTGAGAACCGGAGGTCGAGAGCTGGTCTGGCAAGAAAGATTTATACCAGGTATCTAAGTCTGCAGATTGAGATAGGGAAAAGACTCCAACCTTGGGTTTCTCAACAAAGACAATGTAGGTTGATAACCCATTCGGGTCACTTCCTTGGCTTTCAAGCAAGTGGCTTGCTCCATCATCAATCGCGTGAGAGAAGCTAAATGCAAGAACAAGACTAATCAGGAAGGCAGCAACCTTTTTCAATGGCAGCTTGTTCCCCATTTGGTGCCGCAAGAGCTAGAGAACTTGTTGATCTGATCTCCGAACTTGGGGATGGTCCTTACTATATAGTGGTGAAGTGGTGGTGCAAACAAATGCTGGCCGGCGAGGGGAGTGACCTGTTTGGCAGTTTCATATGGAAAAATTTTGTCATTCACAAAGGAGTGAGGCCCACCTTGTTCTTGTTCCTGCTGGCCTCTCAACAATGCGCCTTCTTGTAAGCCTTTCAGAAAACCATTTCTTCAAAATTTAGACAATCTAGACTCTTAAGAGCAATAATGATAATGTTGAAATTCTTTTGGCTGCATAATTTTTGTGATGCTTGAATTTCAAGATGGGATTTGCTTGTTATTTTGTGGGAATAAGATGCGACATTGATGCGCACTTAATGCTTTTTTGGCAGGGCTTTTGAAAAAGAAAATATAGCACATATTTGTAGTGCTACATTTTTAGCAGAGTATTTTGATTTCTTTGTTTTTTCTTTTTCTTCTTTTTTGGGTTTTACTTTTGGTGCTTTCTAGTGTAAGGGTATTCTTTATTTCGTTTTCTTCCTTTTGTTTGTTTTCCTTTCGATCGTTGCTCTATCGATACTAGCAGGTCCTTTCACTTCCAAAAGAAAGAAAGAAAAAAAATAAAATAAAAACTCTTGATCGGCCGTAGTTTATGCTAACAATTTGTCCTGTTTATGTGAAAGATCATTTTTAGCTTTTATACGGTTCGTGGATGATGAGAAGATTATAGAGCGCCAGTTGCATCATGCATGGAACGGTATGGTTCATGACAAAGCATGATCAATTATTAAATGTTTGCGTGATCAATTATTAAATTTTTCGCTTAATTTTATTGAAATTTCAAAGTTCCCTACTTTGATGGTAGTTTGTGTTTATCTCGATTAATGAGCAACAACAGAAAAATATCCACGCATTAGAAATATCAGATCATCTGCATTGCTCCAATTTCACCCAAAGAAAATCATGAATATATATATAAAAAAATATTAGTATAAAGGTTTCTATTATTAAGAAATGCCGGAGATGATAATTCAATGTAAAACTATGCTTAAAATCACTCCAATTTAAATCATTTGCAAACAGTTAGATATAAAAGTAGTAGTATCATTTAGTAAAAGCAAAGGTTTCAAATTTTTCTTTTTCAAAAAAGAAACAAAAGGTTTTTATTTAGCATTTATTTTTCAAGTTTTACACAGTGAAAAGCATATTGGTTTTCTTAAAATAATTTCACATAATGAGGAGCGCAGTTTTCTTTTTTTAATGAAAATGTCATTCATTCAACTAAACTGAATAAAGAGTAGAGAACAACTAATTCGGAAGAGTGGTCTCCCAATAATTCTACCTAACTTTTTAATGTCTCTCTCAGCAAGTGAGTTGCACCGTTCCCTAATTAGTGCACAAAGGAAGACACACAGGAATGGAAAAAACTATTAAGAACACAGGTTTCATCTACGATAGCCCCAAAATAAAATAGTAAAAGGGAATCACCATTTTGAAGATCAACAACAAAATTTAGCAAGTCTGATTCTAAAATAACATTATGAAAACCAAACTATTGAGCTTTGCAAAGCCCACCAAGAATAGCCAAAGCTTCCAAATGGGTAGCATCACTACTCGAAAACTGCAACCCATGGGAGATAGTGACCATTCCATCTTCGTTCTTACAAATTAAGATGCTACCCATCTGTTTGCTCTTGGCCAACGCTGCATCTACATTGACATTAACCATCCTGGCCATGGGGGGGCACCACTGAGTAGCACAAGTGTTCGTAGAAGTTGACGAGTTGTTGGATGATTTGGTGTGGAGCAACCACCCATCCATCCAGTTTTTTACCATTGCAGCTATCTTTTGTAGGCTCTGCAAAACAAAATCATGGACTACCATGTTCCTATTAAACCATAAAAACCACTCATCTGTCGCCACCTTAAGTATTAAAAGCTCATCCTTCCATAAGAATGATCTTACACATTCTTTCTAATTATCCTAGTCATATAGTAATTGGATCCCCAACTCCTGCATGACTCTAACCAAAAAGGAGGCAATGAAAGAACAAATAGTAGAATGACTCACAAGCCAAATTGCAAACCAGGCAACTATTTGACACCTCAATCCCTTTTCTCCTTAGGTTGTTCCTTGTAGGTAGTGCATCCATGTAAAAGCCACCAAAAAAACAAGTGAACCCTTGGTGGCAAAGACAAGCTCTATAGACATGACCAATAGTCTGAATAAACCATAAGATCACCTCCAAAGAGTAGCACATAAAAAAGGTAGTATGCTAACCTGACCAAGAACTTCCTAGTCTTATTCATCCCTCATGTCCACATATCCTCTTTCAATTGAGGAAAAAGCAAGATGGACTTGATCACAAACAAATCTATTGGATGAAATAATGCATTAATCAACTCATAGTTCTATAGCCATGAACCATGGCCAATGAGTTGTCCCATTCTCCATGTTTTCATCCCTTAGACCATGCATGTAAATGGTTTAACCCCCTTCAAGCCAGTTGTCCCGCCAGGTAAAGATATTAGATTCGCCCCCTACAAGCCAGAAAGCACGAGGTTGCATCACTTCGCATCCAACAAGAAGACCCTTGCAAATAATCAAGTAATGGTTGGGTCTTTCGGCACGAAGAAAATCCATAAAAGAAAAATATCTCCCCTGAAGGCCTTCACTACGATGCCCTTTAGCTTGCAAGCAATACGCCAAGCTTGCTTAGCAAGCTAAACACAATTCCATCGGTAAGGGTTATCATTATGCATGTCAATCTCTAGGATTGGACCTATACATTTTGTAATGTCCCTTACTATAGCTGGATTCAAATACATTAATGGCAACCTATGAACACCAGCATAGTGATAGAATCAAGGTCTTCTACACGAAGATGAGACTAAACCTTTTGAATCAGGATCAATGTGCCATCCATATTCCATGAAGCAACAACTTCTAGATTAAGATGATCATTATAGTTATAGAATTTGATAACAAACCAATTTATCTCCATAGCCTCTATCACATTGACCATTCTTTTTGTTTGCCGGGCATATTTGATATTAGCTTTAATAAATTGTGCAGTAAACCATGTTTAGTCAATGATCTAAATCATTAGAGCACAAGTTAGAAAATCCCTTCTACTCTTTAGTAATGATTGATTAGCCTGAAATGCAACTCCATGATAAGGAATATAATCTGGTGGAAAATTGGCCATTACTAGTAAAGAAGGAAAAATACGACGGTAGGGAATGATATATTTGGATATTGTTCCCATTTTATAGATCCTTCTAACCTAACCAATTATTACCCAATTCACATGAATCTGTGATGAAATCCAACTTGAATCAACCGACATCCAAATATCTGCACAGAGTACCCTAGTAGTTGAATCAAAAGCAATTGGAAGGGTTATCGAAAGGGAATACAGCTTAACTAATTAGACTGAAACCCCTTCGAAGCAAAACCCCAACATTGTAAAATCACAAATAATGAACAAGGGTGAGGGATGAGCAGTGCAGAATAATAATCGAAGCAACTGGGTGACTTTCGGAAATGCTAGTCACAAAGAGATATTAGACTTAAATCGGAACTAATTTTCTTGTAATTAGTCTAATCTCCAAGGGTTAGAACGACTCGAACAATTTAAAACTCACTTACAGATCTACGAAACCCTAACTTAGGTTTTTACAAAAATAAAAAATAGAAGAGGAATTGAAGAAAGGAAAAGGAACAAGTAGGGAAATCAACAATAACCAAGCAAAGAAGATAAAGATTTAGAACGAAAACTAAGTTAACAGCATTAAACTGGGAATTTCAGCAAAGATGAAGAACTGTTTTGGTTTGGGAATTTGGGAGGAAGGGAGAAGTGCATTACTTACACGTGAAACATTCTATATAGCTAATATGTGAACAGTAGGTACATATCCAGCTCTTTTAAAAAAAATCTATCATAGTTATTAATAATATATTCCAATCTCTAAATAATATTCTCAAATGAAGCTTGAGTGAAGTTATTTTATATACTTACTTGGAGATAAGCCATTGAATAATTCTTAATTATGTTTAAAAGATTATTTTAGCTATAACTTTGTTGCTCTTTTATCTCAAAACTATTATAATATATTTTATTTTGTGTAGTTCAAAATTTTTACAATATTTTTTTTCTTAGTAAATTACTTTACTTTACTGCCATTTAAACTATCATTTTAATATTTATTTTCTCTAACATTCTTGATTTAAGTGCAACAAATTAATATTAAAAGTGAAAACGACATATAAACATGGCAAAAACATTAAATTTGCCACTAAAGTTTTGAGTTGGGAGCGGATATGATATAATAGTTTTTTTTTTTTGCCCAATCACCCACTAATGTTTTAAAATGGGCTGGATATGTCACTGAAGTTTTAAATTAAGGATGGATATGCCACTGACCGTTAAAATCTAACAAAAAATATTAAAAAGACAACGAAAAACTTTAACAATAACAAGTTTTGAAATTTTAAGTTGATAATGCAAGGTTTAATAAACTTTAAAAACTTATTGTAATTAAACTTTCCCTCTCTCTCTCCCTCTCAAGAACATCAAGAAGATTAAACAGTAGAGACAGAGGGAGGCTGGCAATGGGGTTGGAGCACTGGTGACAGAGATAACAACAGAGTTGAAGCGCTGATATTTTTTAAAAGATGTATAATAACTCTAAGATTTTAAAATATATTTTTTTAACCATTTTCTATTATTTCTCTAACCAGCAGTGACATATTTGGTACATTTTAAAATATTAGTAGAAAATTGAGAAAAACAAATTATAGTGTTATATCCATTCCCTACCCAAAACAAGCAAATTTGGTATTTTTGCCTATAAGCATTTTCTACTCTCTCAAAGTTTTATCAAATTCTATTCTTATCTTTCCTCTTCAGTGTGTATCCTAAAATAATTTTGAAGGGTGCGAAAATTTTGACACCAATAGATCAATGTCCATCAAAGGCAAAACAATCAAACGCAACTGCTTTGGGAAGCGGTGGACCCAGGGTAAATTGCAACTATAGCCTCTAACTTTTTAATATTATCCTATTTTAGGCTCTAATATCAAAACTTCATATAGAAAGTCCTCAACTTGAATTTTTTGTTCCATTTTAAACCTTTGGAGCACAAAAAACATTTAATATGATAGAACTAGCCATGTGGCATGCCAGCTTAGGGCGATTGACCACGTGGAATGCCAGCCTAGGGCGATTGACCACGTGGCACAATGAATGGACCTTACCAATCATGTGAAAAATGAAGAAAAAAATAAAAAAAATGAAACCTACCTTAACCCAACCCGACCCTTTCAGCCACTGCCTACATCGTTGCTGTCGCCTTCGCCACCGCCAATCAACTACCGTATGCTGCTAACCCTCCCTTAACCTCAAGACGTGGCTCCAAAATCATCCTAGAAGCATCGCTGCCAAGAGAACCTAATGCAAATTTCTGATTTTGTTCGCCAATACCCTCCCTGCTGCTCTGCCCATCACCGACGAACTCTTCTCTCTACCTCAACTCCCCTAGAATGATTAGACGATTGGACAACCAGATTTGATGATTGGAACAATGTGTGGGAGGACGATGGATGGCCAGATTTGACGATTGGTTGACGGTGTGGGAGGACGACAATTTGATGATTTGAATGGTGTGGAGGAGGGTGATTTGGCAATTCGAGTGGTGGTAGATGTACAGACTGATGGACAGACGGTAGGAGACGATGATTCCAAGATTCAAATGCTGGAGATTCGGACAGACAAACAGCAACGACTTGAATGAATGAAATTTTTGTTCGAAACTTTTAATTTTTTTTCAATTTATTATTGTTATTATTATTAATTTCCTTTTTTAATGATTTTCTTCCTCTCTACAGTTGATTATTAGGCCACGTGGCAAGATGGATGGACATTGGCATGCCACATGTGCAGTTTCATTAAATTAAACATTTTCTGTCCTCCAAAGGTCTAAAATGGAACAAAAAATTCATATTGAAGACTTCCTATGTAAAATTTTGAGGATAGGGTCTAAAATATAATAATATTAAAATGTATGGGCCACAGATGCAATTTACCCGATGGACCCATCTAGAAGGCGAAAACGGGCCATTTCTGAGTCAACCTACCACCATGAAAACGCAAAGAAAAGTACAAACAAATACTCTGATGACCAACAATGGGCTTTCTAAGGTCTCTGGCCACGACAACCTCGGCCACAGCCATTGCAGCAGCAGCCTCTGCTTTGCCCGCCGCCTTCGCTCTCTCCTCCTCCTCCTCCAAATCTTCTAATTTTCCTGCTCCCAATAGTACTCTCCCTTTGTTCTCTTCATCACCCAAAAGCCTAGGCCTTTCCAGAAGCTTCGCCAGCCCACCCTCGGCTGCTCACATGGACACGCGCGCATCAGATCAGGGACCCATTGCCGGTTCGTTTCAGGTGTTCTTTTCAATTCCCATTCTGAAATTTCTTATTTTTCGTTCGTTGTTATGGTATATTTTGATACTTTTCTTCGTTGAAAAGGTCTGACTTTGAGGTTAATTTCGTGTTTTTGCAGGAGGATTCGGCTCTGCCCGAGTTACTTGTAAGTTTAGCTTTGAGTCTGACACTCGATTGATTGTATTTATTGTGTTTTGGCATTCATTTCATTATCTTGAACTTTTTAATTTTGATTCTAACACATGAGGTTATGAAGGTCGGGCAAGCTACAAATTTTATGGTCATTTTAAAGACGTACGAAGTGGGAAGATGCTTTGAGGATGTATATAGGGAATTAGCAATTTAAACCAACTAAAGATTAGGTTTGCACTCTTTAATTTCTTTTGATCGAATGCTGATCATTAATTTCCCTTGAATTCCGATTCTTTTGGGAAGGTTTTTCCTATAAATATTAAGGCTCAATGTAACTGAGGTGTCTCTTGAATATTGTGTTATTGAAAATGTGACCCTTGCCTGTAGGCTACCCTATTGTAGCTTGCTGCATTATCCACTTGATAAAATAGTACTGCTTTATGGTATACTGCCGCAATGTTATTAAAAGCGCGCTAAAGCGCAAAGCGTTTGGGCCTTTGCACTATTCACCACTAAAGCAATGCCCATTAAGAAACGCGTGCTTCAAGCACATGAAGCGTGCGCTTCAGATGAAGTGCAAAGCGTCGCCTCAACCAAAAAAACATGTGTTTCAAATTATTTTTTTTCATTTTTTCTAAATTTGATCCATTGTTTCCCACTTCCCACAAAGAAAACTCTAGTCCTAGCCAGACAAATATTAAAGTTGAGTTGGAAAGTTGAGGAAACAAGGTGCTGCTTGTATACCAGGAAAGAGAAAAAATAGAGAAGTGGAGAAGGAGGAAAGCTGATGTAGGAGCAAACAGAAACTAGAACCAAAGAGAGAACGCACAAGAGAAGAACAGGACCAGAGGGAGAAAAGAAGAAAATCCAGGGAAGATGCAAACCAAATTCTCAGTTCATCTAAAAACTAAAGATAAATAAGATATGAAGCCTTATAAAGGCATCTTAAAACCTAAAACTAAAGCGTAGAATAACTAATAAGGTGAACCAATATTTATACCAGTATTTATTGATAGAACCTAGCAATTACTATTTTGGCACATTATAAGATGATTTGTGCTCTTTAGGGTTGTTAAACCTATTTAGCAATACAAACCTAGAATGTTTATATGCATTTATATGCTGTTATTACTATTTTGGCACTTTATATGGATAATTGTGTTTTTCTAGGGATGTTAAACCTATTCAGTAGGTGATTTTGGTATAATTTATGCCTAGAATTAGCTAGTTCACATACACTATAGCTTATTTATAGTGTAGAGCCTTAGTTCATTAAAGCGTGCGCTTTCGCTTTGTGACCCTTAGCGCTTTAGTGCGCTTTTTGCTTTTCAAAACCTTGCTGCTGCTTGTTCTCACTATTTTGCCTTCGTTTTTTATTGTGTTGTCAGACAGAGTTCATGGTGGACATGAAGTGCGACGGTTGTGTTACTGCTGTCAAAGATAAGTTACAGACCGTCAATGGTAGGGATCCAGCCTTTTTTGCTGTACAGATAATCTGGATTACTTTAAATGAATCATTTTTTTTTTCTTTTCTTGGTTAATTAGTTACATATTCTCAGTTCTCATGGGAGAGAGAATTGAATTTACAGGAGTAAAGAATGTGGAGGTAGACCTGGGCAGTCAAGTAGTCAGAATACTTGGTACTTCACCAGTAAGAGCCTTGACGGAAGCACTGGAGCAGACAGGCCGGAAAGCCAGACTAATTGGCGAAGGAGTGCCAGAAGGTTGGTCATCCAAACTTGTTTACCATTGTGCTGCATGGGCAAGTTACATGATCTTTATAGATAAGTACAATTGTTATCTAGAAATTTGCATTACTCTTCATGATCTGATTTATAGGAGAATGGTTTTTATTTTTTTTTCAAGCATTCTACATTTTTTTTAGCATTTGGGAGTTGATGATATTGGACAGTGTTAGAATGGAAGAAGATAAGCTACTAAACAGAGACCTACCTGCCTTTTCCCATGTTTAGGCACCAGTTATAGACAGCAAGCCATGGATAAACATGCATTTGAAGCTTCCATCACAATACTCATTAATTCTCATCTCCCGCTTCATATAAATACGGAGCATGGCTTGCCACTGATTTTTTTGTACGATTTGTTGGTATTGTTCAATGTCAACCCTCTCTTTTCTACCTGGGCCTGTAGATTGAAGCCCCTAGGGAACCCTGCAGACAATTTCTTTGACCTTTTCTTAACCTTGTTTTTTGGTTACACGTTGACATGTTGTTTTTGTTCTGTTCACAATGCTTACTGGCTAGATTTCATAATGTGGTTTGGTTGTCTTAATTTAGTGAACTTGGCATCAATATGTTGCAGGTTATTAAAATAAAAATGATTTGTTGTGAAGGACATCTGTTCAGTATAATTGAAATTGATGTTTTCCATTAAATCAACTGAGGTCCAGAGATTGTTAGTCACTTCCTTTAGGAGAAGCAGTTTATGTAGTTAATTTTGAGGATTTGGTTCTGCATTCATGTCTGTGAAGGCCGTACTGCCATTATAAATCTGTCCAGTTTGCTGTAAAAGTTACCGGATATCACTTCTCCACATCATTACATAATCCGGTTAAAATGTATCCGAGACTTGTCCTACCCTCTTCCACTTTACCCCCTCTTTTTAACATGTTTTATTACTTAATGTAGTTAATATTTGTTTTTACATCAATTTATGGTTTCAATATGATGTGTAAAAGTTGATTGACATCATAAATTTCATGTGATGAACCCTAACACAGTTGCAATTATGGTGTAGTATGATGATTGATGGCTTTCTGATGGTGTAATATGATGGTGCCCTTGTAAATTTTCTCAGCCATCATGTGGCTCCTATAATTGACTTCTGCTGAATGTTCAGCTGATTCTTATGGCTCGCATGTGAATATGTTTTATTTTCTTACTGGTTTTAGCCAGAGTTAATTCAATCGAATGTTAACAAGGTAGTCCCCTTTTTTATTTCAGACTTTCTTGTTTCTGCTGCTGTTGCTGAATTCAAGGGTCCTCAGATTTTTGGCGTGACTCGTCTGGCACAAGTGAGCATGGAATTGGCTAGGATTGAAGCTAGTTTTAGTGGTTTGTCCCCTGGGAAACATGGCTGGTCTATTAATGAATTTGGTGATCTTACAAGAGGTGCAGCCAGCACGGGCAAAATATACAATCTGTCAACTGAAGGAGCTGATACCGAGGTTTGTACTGCATTGCTCCCTCTACATAAATGAACTGCGGATTGAATCTTCAACTTCTTAAGCTTGCATTTCTGATGCTTGCTCAATCTTTCAGCCACTCGGTGACCTGGGAACACTGGATGTGGATAGCAATGGTGATGCACATTACTCTGGTGTGAAAAAGCATCTGAGAGTTGCTGATCTTATCGGCAGAGCCATAGTGGTGTATGAAACAGAAGAAAAATCAGACCTGGGGCTGACAGCTGCAGTGGTTGCGAGAAGTGCTGGTGTCGGTGAGAACTATAAGAAGATATGCACATGCGATGGCACCACCATATGGGAGGCAAATGATGGAGATATTATCAAGAGCAAGGTTTGAGGACTTCGTAGATCCCCAGAACATCAAAAACTTTGCTGCTGCCCAGATTTGCATTGTGAGAGTTACGGATACAAATTCGACTGTGAGATGATCAGAAAGTAGTACAAACGCTGTTTTTGTAATGCTTTTGGATTCCATACACTAGCACTCATACCAGCTCCTTTGTACTTCATCGACTCATTATCTGACCGAAATATCGCATACTGCACAAAAATGGTACGTATTAATGGAACAATTCTTAATTAAAAAAAAAACAAAGAACAACTAATTAAGTACTTACATGAACTCCTTTTGTCATAACAGTACCGCTTGAAGAATAGATTTGGGATGCAATTTGAGCTCTCATCAGATCATCTTTTGTGATTTGCTTTATGGAAACCGTGTCTTGAGGACAGCCTTCATCGTTCAACCAAATATTTCGTAGCTTTGGGTGATTTCGGGAGTTCCGATGATTTTGTCTCACTCTTTTGATATAGGAATTTAGACAAAACCGGGTTGTTGGTAGAAATCCAGACAGTCATATGGTGTACATGTACAAGATCAGAAGTTAGAGGATCCATCGTGTCAATAATGATAATCTCCATAATTATTTGATTTCACTTGCAAAAAAAGAATACATTAAAGACGCTAGGTAGCTAGGTAACTAGTTAATTATAAATGATATATATAAAATAAATACTACACTTGAATGGTCTTGAGGGCCGGTTTATTCTGTCGTTTAAGTTGATTTTCCAACTCTAAGTCAGCTTGTTGTGGTGATATGTTTATTCTGTTGCAATCAACCAAGAAGCAGAGGGCAAGCGAAATCAGCAGAGCAACTGGGATCAATGCCATCGTAGTACGTTTGATCTGGAAAGCAAAGTGGATCAACATATACTTATTAATTAATATGAAAAGAAATATAGACTTATATACATATATGTGCATGTACGTAGAAATTAAATTAGCTGTGTTGGAATTGGAAATAATATATTAGACACACTGACCATCATCTCCTCCCCTCTATCTATATATGTCGCCAGAAAGCTTCTCCAGTCCAGTCTGTGGTGGGACGAATATGTGAGCAAAACTCATTTCTAGCTAGTACTTACTTAATCCTGTTCTCCAAATTTGGCAAATAATTAAATACGATGTTTGACTTAGAGTAAGTCAGTATTGGAACATGTACATTATTAATTACTCTTTTTGGACATTTCTCTTAATTAGTGTCGAGCTTGGCCATACATCTGCTGCTCCGTTTGGTTGCATGTACGATAGCTGGCAGCACTTCTCTCGTGACCTCACCTCATTAGGAGATCCATTATTGCATGCGCTTGAAACCATTTTTTTTTTTCCTGAACGTGAAAATAAATATACTATTATTAAAAATAAATAAAATATAAAATTATCAACTCCAAAAAATACTGAAATAAATCAGTCACCCCAACACTACATCCTACACCTGACCTGAAATCCTAAATAAACCTACGTAGCCCTAAAGATGCAATTACCCCCTACATTCACCAATACAGAACGTTAGTCCCAAAAATTACAGCATCCAATCCCCCAAGAAAAAATAAGATAGAAATCTACTAGTTTCTAAGCCCTCACCAATCTTTTTAATTCACATTTCATCACCAATTCAAACCCTTTTGACTTTAAACCTTTTTTTTTTTCGCTCATTCCTCAGGTCTTTAGTCTTGTTGCAATTATCTAAAATTCTCAATGCAAGTTTCCCTCAACCATTAAAGGATACATCAGTAAGATTGGTATTGTACTTTCTTGATTATTTCCCCGAGGTTTAATTAAACTCCTAGTATTCTCCTTGCCAAGATCCAAAGGCTTCGATATTGGTGGGAACCTTGGAAATATTAAATAAGAATTGGAATCATCCTCTTTATTATTTTCCCACCCTGAATTCTGAAAAGCTTCTGATTCTTCAGCAACTGTAATCTTTGAAGAGAAATTAGTCTCCATGAATTTTATGGGCACATCAAAATTCACAATCTCCTACCCCTTTACTTATCCACGGATTTAAAATTGGTGGGACCCTGGGAAAAATTATGTAAAATTCGTTAGCTAAATTATTTCCTCCCTTTCCCCACCAAGATCATTGAAACCTTTAATAGCTTTGGAACCCAAAGTAGAAACATGAAGATCTAACAATAGAAGAAGAATTTGACCCAATAGAACTAGCTTTCTTCTCAAACCCACCAACAACCTTCTCAGGCCCACTATCCCAATCCAAATCGAAATGTGATAGAGAATACCTAACCTTTGTTTGCGTTTTTTGCCATCGCCTGGGATCCTTCCCAAATCGACCAGAGGCCATTCGTCTTCTTCGGCTCGTGATAGCTAGTGTCTTTAATTTCCTCCTCCATCCCTGTTGCCTTTTCACTGTCATGTTTCTTCACTTCATTGTCTATTCCCCTCCTCATCCACATTGTGCCTCCTACCTAGGCGTCATTGTCTTCCTAGCGTCGAGGTTCACCGCAATCTTCTTACCTCCTCCTCCGACTCTTCCTTGAGCACAACCACCATCATTCTTATTCTCATTTACTGTCGCCAACACCATCGAAATTGAGGTCTCATTGACAATTGACGTGCTTGACTCTCTAAGGCATGAAACACTCTCTTGCCCACTTCCAGGTTCCTCCCCATCTTCCAATCCTGGCATTAAAACCAGCAGGATGAGTCGAGGACGCCAGCCACCTAACCTCTTTCGGATGCCAACAGCCACCACAGCATCTACACTCACCACCGCCTCTACCTGCGCTCCAATTCATGCATAATAGTGAACTTATCAAGAAAAGAAATTGTCCCCACCGGCACCCATGCGAACAGGCTCCTTCCGGAATTATATTGATCGACTTAATTTTCTGATTTTAACCAACTTTATAAATCATCTATTAATGGTTTTTTTAGATGAAAAATACAACTCTCGCCCCATCCAATCGACGAATCTTCTGCATCCTGTTGCTTTCTCAACGTCCGCTACTCTCCTTCGAACTAGAAATAAGCCACTCAATTTCTTCCCCGATAAGATCCATAGAACTCCGACACCAACACCCATTTTCAACAATTCTGACAACATCTTCATACTTCCTCCATTCAATAAAAATGTTGCAAGATTTTTTTCGAATGAAAAATAGGATTTCTACACTAAATCTCATCGAGAATACCCAAATTTATAGCTGAAGAAGAGAGTTTCTCACTCTAAACTTTAAACCCTTACTTTTTCCTCATACATGCGCTTGAAACTAAATGCAAGAAGACAAAGAGGAGGAGGAGGAGGCTCACAGGACTAAGGGTGAGTGAGCATGCTCCAGGAGAACTCTTATAAAAACTCACAATTCTTTCTTTTCCAATATGCATATTCGTCCCTCACCTATAAATATTTATTCAAAGGTCCTGAACTTAGTTATTTCATTGGATTTTACTCGCTAAGTCATATAGAATCTCCAGTAATAGTCCGCGCGTAAGTGGCAACCTAACGGCTCCGCATTCAGACTAGTCGACCTCCAATCTGGGTTCAATGCACAGACATATTGTGTGTCATTTTCTGTTAATTGCACCTTGCAACCCTCCAAGCAAGGTTATTAAGATTCCAATCCAAATCTTAGAATCCCCCAATCCTACACTAATTGTGTTGTATCATTATTATATCACTTAAACTTTACTTAAGTTTCCTATATAATTGGTTTTCTATATAAATTATATTATTTATTATAAAAAATTGTGATATTTTAATAGGATCTTATGATTAATGCACTGAGCTTATGATCTGGATCTTATATGATGAAAAATTATCTAAGTTAGGATCCCGATATTCTTCACAACCTTGCCTTCGGGTTTCAAGAGGCAAACAAATTCCCTACTAACTTTCCTCAGTGCCTTCCCATCCTTTAATATATAGCTTATAAATGCTTTTGAACACACACACACACACACACACACACACACACACACATATTATAGTAATAATATTCGATTATTAGTCCAAACCTTTTTTTTTTCTATATAAATAATCATCAATATTATTTCTCATTTGAGTAGGTTATTGATTGAATGAATGTAAAAATTATATGGGATCAATGTTGGAAATTGAGGGTACTAGGAATGAATATGATATTATATATTCCAAAGCCAATTCAAGAATTTTCTTCCTTTCATTTTGTATCATGGGAACGGATAGGCCTTTTGAGTAGTCAATTTTATATTTTTATTGTTTCTTATAGTCTTATCTCATTGTTGGTTTGAAAAATATCGTTTGACTCACTTAAAGTTTCTTTTGTAGAAAAATAATACAAGTTTCAATATAAATGGTACAACAATTGTTTGCTAGATGCTAGTCGAATAATAACTGCTAATGTAGTGGTGTAAAAAAACTTTATTACTCTATCGTTTTTATTTTGACATTTTTTTTATCTCTTACCTATTTTACAATTGAAAAGAAATTAAAAAATATATAAAAATATCAAATATAATTTTAAGTTAAAAAATATCAAATATAATTTTTTTGAACATTTTTATATGTATTTTTATTATTTTAATAATAATTGTCTTAAATAAATAAAAAAATATTTGAAAGGAAATATTTTTATACAAAATATATAAAAATGAAATATATAGAAAAAATAAATATTATTCAGCAAAAAGGCTAATTTACTAGTACATAAGAAAAAAAGAAGCAATACTTTAATAATAATATAGTATACATTTTCTATTACCACATAAGTTTCTAGGAGTATACATATCAATTATATTTTGACATTCTATATATGTACGTATTTGTTATATTAATGTAAAGTTAAAAAAAAATCCTAACCCATGGTATGCACAGTGTACTACGAGCATACTGTGATATGTGGTAAATGGACAAAAACACAAAAAAAATATTAATACATGAAATATCCTGTAAAAACGAACAAATTGTGAAAATGTTTGTACCGCATGCCAGATATCACATACGTATAGTACATGGTATAATAGTATCGGGTAGTTGAGACAATATGTTCATCACTTGTGTAGAAAACTAGTGTTATCAAACTTGGTCTAGTTGGTTCAACCATAAAGCGTAGGCACAGTAGTCGGAATGACAACTTTAAACCCATTTAGGTCAAAATCCAATCAAACCTGAAAGACTCGGAAGACTAGGCAACCTATTTAGTTCAATTCACCAATCTAAGACTAGATTTATGTAAGCTTTGGCACTTTTATTTTACCATGTGGGCTTAGCAACTCTGTTAGCTCAATTGTTTTGTATTGCTACTTTAATAGTGCCCAAAATTAAATGTAAAAAAAAAAATGAATGAAAAGGTCATCACGATGATTGTGCTGATGCTTTTATTCATGCATACTTTTGAAACTATTGAAGATTTTAATTTTGAAATATAAATTATTAACTACACACACATTGAAAGTGTTTTTCTATTATGAGAAATAAAATAGTAAAATGTTATTATATGATTTATATATGAAGAAACATGAAAGTAGGCTATATTTTAGATAGCAGCGGTAGGACATGCTTGACAGAGTGCAATGATGTTTGTTTGTGAAGACTGATGTGTATTGTGGTTGATCCAATCGGTTGAAACAGTTGACCTACCATCCAACCACCACTCTGGGTTACTTTTCGGGCTAGGTATAACAAAATATTCACAGAAATAAGGTTTTTCTTTAATTTTTCCTTTTCCAAAAGAGCATTGGACGGCTTTCACCCATCCACACCACCAGCATGTAACTTTCCTTTTTAGAAGAATGCGAGATTAAATGTTCAATGTGTTATATAATTACACTAGTTGGATCAATTGTGTCTTATTGCAACAAGTTGTTGTTTGGGTACATGGTTGTAAATAGGTAAGTTTGTGGTCAAGGAAGAAAAAGAACAATATGTTAGTTGTTGAAACTAATGTTATCAAAATTGTGTTTCTATCTAAAGTTGTTTTAATTTTTCTAGTAAAATTGTAAAAAGTCAAAAAGTCGTATACAAATGACTCTTAGAAAAAAGATAAGAATAATATAATCATCTAAATTATTTAAAGTGTCATGTCATAAACATACAATATAAAATAAATAAATAAATAAAGTCCACCAGAGGTACCTTAGTTTTTTTTTTGGTCTCAAATGGGTATCCTATCTTTACATTTGTTCCAGCAAGATACCTAATCTTTTGATGTGTGTTCCACCGAGATACTTTTCAACGATTTTGCCATTAAATTATATGGTAATTGATAATGTAAATAACATTAAAATAAATTTTTTATGACAATTTTAGTACTCAAACTTTTCAATCAATAATTCTAAACCCTAAATTTCTAAACCTATTATTGCTAGCCTAAATCTATTCTTTCTCCTCTTTTTCTCCTTTCCCTAGTCTCCGCCCACCTCTGGCTCTCCATGTCATTGCCATCATTGCCCGAATCCAGCCTGGATCTGCCAGCACAGCAACGAATGCCGTGGCCATCCACCTAACCCAGCCTACCAGCAATGCAAAAATGAAAGGCAAAAGTATGGCCGACGTCGTCACTTCCTTCGATTTGCCTAGATGCACAACTCTCGGTTCTCAAGACAGTGAGGGAAGGGACGAGAACGGTGAGGGGAATACATTGAGAATGGTGAAAACTGTTGGCATCGAGCTTCTCTAGCATCGGGTCTCACCCGGAATCAAGTCTGGCCTCCGTTCGATGGATGGCAACATCGAAGATTGGCGACCATGATTTTCTAGGGGCGCTGCTGCTCAACCATCAACTCAATGTCATGACGTGTGAAACAGCATGGCAGCTAGGCTTGGAACTGAGCTATCTGTCATGTGGCGAAGAGGATTGGCCAGATGTAGTGGTGTAAGCTTGGTCATCAAAATCTGCAGATGGGTGAAGTAGAAGTGGCGCTAGACTAGGCTTTACTAGGAACTTCAATGGCGGATTTGAATTTCAAACGACAGCAGCCAGTAGTTGGGGATGCTCAGCAACATCAAATTAGGCAAACCAACCAGAGATCGCCGACTTAACAATGTACATCGGGAAATCAGTTTAATTCTAAAAACCTTAAAAGCCTAGGGTTCTTGAACAATTTCAGAACTTTTAAAAGTTTTCAACTTTAATTTGTTCCAAACAAGAAGAAATTAGTTTCCTAAACCATAAGGCTATTGTTGCCTATTCAAAGATGATCAAGACCTACCCACTAGCCAACAACAATGGGCATCATGAAAAGCCAGAAAGGATTAAGGTTTGTTGTTCGTCAGGGGTAGGGAGAGTTGGATTGGTGAGAGTATAATTAATTTTAGTAGAAGTTTAAGACTTATAATTAGTAATTAAAAAGTTTAATGACTAAAATTGTTATTTTAAATTTATTTTAGTGTTATTTAATGTCACGTCATCAATTTTCATTCAATTTAACAGCAAAATTGATGAAAAGTATCTCTATGAAACGACATTAAGAAATTAGGTATCTCACTTGGACAAATGTAAAAGTTGGGTACCCATTTGGGACAAAAAAAAACTAAGATATCTCAGTGGGCTTTACCTTAAAAAAAGGCATAAATGCCTATTGCTCTCCTGAGCTACAATGACTCGAATAATTTGGACCTTGAACTATGAACCACATCAAATCGATCCCTGACCCTTGTAGAATTGGTCACTTTTGTTCTTTAACTCATAGATAAGCTCACGTGAGGTAAGCCCACATGCAATGGGTGTTATCACTCATTTAACGAAAATGCCTTGGATCTTATTCCCATTCTTCCTCTGTTATCTCTTCCCTCAATTAGCTAGACATCAAGAACCAGCGTGTGCCTTGGCTCTCCATCAATTGCGCACAAAAACAATCCCAATAATCCCTGTTATGTTCCATCCTCTACCAATTCTTGCATCAGTCATTGATTGAGCCCTGTCACAGCAACAAACGTTTCAACTTTGGTTGCCAATTGCCACTAGATCTGATTCACCAAAGATCTTTCAGGAAGGTAAATGAAACAAATATCTTGCCACTGAGTTCATTCTTGTACAAATCGACGAGGGTAAGATTAAAATGCACATGTCTGGGAAAATTTCCGGTGAGATTGGCATGAGGGATTTAAGCTTAGGTGAGGCAAAGCGGCTGATTAGGATGCTTCCGGATCAGAAATTTGGGGTGGTTTTGTGACTAAGTCAACAATAGGCGTAATATTAAAGACTTTGTCGAGATCATGGGAAAGAGCTACAGAGGATGGCAAGTCTTGGCAGGAGAAGAAGACAACCTGGTGGCAGCGGTCGATTTGGACCATTGCTTGTGGAGGTGGAAAAGTTAGAAGCCAAATAGCAAGAGGTCTGAGGGAAAGCAGATGAAGAAGGTATATCGACGGTGGGGGTAGGAGAGGGTGCCGCTGTATCATCGATGGGTCTCGTGACATTGGTGGCAAATAGAATGGCAGTGAGGAAAAAGATAATGAGGAGGAGAAAGTGGGGGTGGCACCGATAGAGTTAAATGCCTTGTGGCATCTCTCTCATGTGCGCTCACGTGAGCGAATAACTAAGTTAAATGACTAAACTGACATATTTATCAAAGTTTAGGATTCGAATTGATGCGGTTCATAGTTTAGGATCTAAACTATCTAAGTTACCATAGTTTAATAGAGTAATAGACATTTAGGCCAAAAAAATAAATTCTACAATCCACAATTTATAATTAAGGGTGAAAGTTTGTTAACCGAACCCATACTCGACCAAAATTTTTGAGTTTGAATTAAGCTACAGTTTTGAAAAATGTGATTTCGAGTTGACCTAGTCTGACCTTAATAAAAATGAACATAATTGGATTCAGAATGGGTCACACCCGAATAACCTAAAAGCAACCAAAAATTTAAATAGACCTACAACCCTAAACCTAGCCCATTCTACTTCCTCAGTACCCTTATCAGTTACTCACTCACCCCATTCCATATCAACAGCTTACCTAGCCCATTCCCTATTAATCCAACAATAGCAACCCAAATCCTGCTTTATATCCCTCGTCTATTTCATGTTGCCTCTCTAACTCTTATAATTCAAGGCCACCACACCTCACCCACCAACCATAATTTATTCTCTGTCACTCAAACCTAGTTACCCAAGATCCCAAACACTCATTTTTCTATCAAGTCTTGCATTTTTCAAGCACGAAAAGGACCCTGCCAGTAACCTCTTAGGTTTGACTTTGTCATGTCAATTGCCCCAGCTGTGTGCAGACCCATGCCCTTGATTTCCCTGCAGTGCCTACACCATCAAGCAAGATTGTTTTCTTTACTACCCTAGACCTCATCGTCAATTGAAGCATGCTTTAGGTGATAGACCTCAACATCAACAGTCAAGGTTAGATAAAAGTCGATTTTGACCTGAACCCGTTTAAAATTTTCAAGTTCAATTCAGCACTCTTATTTTGGATTGGTTTGAGTCTACAACTTTCAGGTTCTAAAGGGTCTATAAAATTCGGTTCCAACTTGAACTTTCACCCTGAGAAGTTAAGAGCATCTCAATCATCCAACCATATGGAACATCATAACCAATAATAATATCATTATCATTATTTGTCAAGTTCATATATTCATCTCTTATTGTCATTTCATCATTTAAGAGACCAATATCATTTATGTGGACACTTCCACCATCATTTACGTTTTTTCATCTATATGTACATCTACATTTATGACTGAGCCTATCAAAATCAAAGTAAATGAAAGCAGTCTAAAGTCTAAGGAAAAAAATAATTTATGTTCTTTCTGCAATCACCTTTAAATTTATTTTTTTATTCTAACTCTTTGGTTTCCTCCTATAAAGATTGATATTTTTTTAGCATGGCTCTAGAACCCACATCTTTTCCCTCTACTTTTTACTGGCTGTCAGTCAATAGACCAACAAGATAAAAAGATTATTTTTCCCTTAGAATGAAAAGAATTATTGGGATAATACGGTCGAATTGAAATTTTTTCCAGTTGAATAGAATTGATCTTAAATTACTGTGTAATCGTATGGTTTAGACTAATACATAATCTAAGTTTAAGAATCTTAATAACTTTACTCAATTTAATCTAAAATAACTTGTTTTTTATTCAATCTTAATACCGAGGCACTGCAGAGTGCAGACCGACGAAGTATGAGTCATCATATTCTCCAGGCTCGCTCAATGTCTGCGATAAGGCTCTCGAAACAGCTAGCTTCGTCGTCCGCTGTCGCTCTTTTTCACCGTCGCACCTACCCCAGAGCCTTCAGCTGCAAAATGTCGACCGATCCGTCATCGACTTCTCTGGCTGCCTCCATCTCCTTGCCGACTCAACTCGGCCAACCCGTCCAAATTGTTGCAGCCCCTGGTCTCTCTGATTCTGAGTTCAGGTCAACCCATCTCCCCCCCGCCCCCCTTTATCTTGGGATCAGAATTTTTCTGTTTTCTTCCCGGACATGCTTATAAGATTTCTGTTTGGATTTGTCACACAGGTCTGCAATAGAATCATCTCTGTTTAAGCTATGGTTGAAGAATCTGCAGAGTGCTAATGGGATTCTAGCATCTGGGGAATTGACTTTAACCCGAGTTCTTATTCAGGTACCTCCTCTTTATTATCCTGCCCCAGGAAAGATTCTGGTTTTTATGTTTCTGAAAATTTACGATAAATTCAAATGCCGTGAAAGGAATGAATCATGATTTAAATGGTTGGTTTTTGGTCTATCTCCTTATCAGCATTATTGCCTATTGGAGCTTTCGCGGTTAGATGGTTTGAAGCATCATAGCATAGTCCGTGGTTTAAACTTTAAAGGATCATAGGATAGTTCCTCAATAGGCATTGAGCCAATATATGATGTGTCCACTCTGAGAGCGGACAGAAGTTTCATATTTCACTGGAAAAAAAAAAAAATCAAATACTTGTATGTAACTCGAAAAAAAATCATTATAGTCGGAAGCAATCTACCATCTCCAATTGTACAGCGTTATAAGCTAATGATAATGATAGCAAGAGAGAATAACCGTAGTGTAATTTTTACTAACAGCGGCATGAATATATTCATATATAAGGCAGTAAAAGGAAACTTCCATTTTGCCTGGAGGGACAAGTCTTGCCCCTCATCTCACCGTTCAGTCCTATTGCTTCCAGTTCAAAATTTGATTGTTGCTTCTGTAATTGATGGTTTATTTTTTCAGAGTGTTGACATGTTTGGAAAGAGGCTTGGCTTTCTCAAGTTCAAAGCTGATATTATTGATAAGGAGACTGGGAAGAAGGTATTTAATAATCTCTCTGAATTACCCTTTTTTGCTTAGTTTTGCAATTCTTCCTCTCCTATATATTGTATTCAATTGTGTCAAAGTTCTCCCCTATATATTTTGTATTCAAATACGTCACAGTTCATCCATGTGTACAGTTTCCGTGCTACAAAAGCATTTCAAACTCAGAATTTTGTGTACAATGCCATGTTTTCTTTCATTTTTTTACTTTTATGAACTAAAGTATGCCTAGGTGCCAGGTATAGTATTTGCAAGAGGACCAGCTGTAGCTGTGCTAGTTCTCTTGGATTCGGAGGGTGAGACTTATGCCATTCTTACTCAGCAGGTATAGTTTCTTTCATGATATCTATAAATTATTTGGTGATCTTTGGCTATATGATCTCTGTAGTAGTTCAGTTTAAATTGGCTTTGATAAAGAGCAGACATTCATGATTTGTTGGTCTTTACAATTTATTCTACCTGCCAAATATTCTCATGCTTGTCTAAAGGTTAGAGTCCCCACTGGAAGGGTTGTTCTGGAATTGCCTGCTGGAATGTTGGACGATGACAAAGGTGATTTTGTTGGAGCAGCAGTTCGCGAGGTAACTGTCTCTCTGCACAAGTAATAAACAACTCCATGAGATGGATGTATATGCAATACAATTGGAAGTTCCTAGCTATATTTTTCTCTGTCGAGTGTTACGCGTCATGTACTGTTGCTGGAATTTGACATGTTTTCTGGCATTTTTAGGGCCTTCCTATTGTTTAGCGTGCTTTTTTTTTTTTTATATGGGGCAGCAATTATAGAATTGCATTTATTCTTTGTTGGTTGTACTTTTATTCTTTAATATTCAGTTCACTAAACACAGACTATCATAATGGAGCCACCACGTGACTATCAGCAACTCATGATACACTGCAACAGTGGAATGGGTAATTAAAAAAGTTCCGTTAATGAATCGCCTTTGATGCTTTTCTAATCTTTCTTAAGGTGTGTGGCATTGCTGTTCTTTTTAATGCTATCCTTATAGTTGTTTTGATTGCAAAAGTGAAGGAACTGCCTAGCTGTTCTATGCTAAAATATGAACCTCGAAGCTGATAAGGTTTTTATTTACCGATTATTTGCATGTCTACTTTGCATAATTGGCCTGACTCTGCTCACTTCTGAGAATGAAGGTTGAGACCTTGCTATGCACAGATACCAAAATGATGGAGAGCTCTTTTAATGGTATATGAAGAAGTATTACAAGTTCCAGACTTCAAAATTAACTTGTTTTTACCTGACAAGTTGTGACAGGTTGAAGAGGAGACTGGTATTAACCTTAATTTGGAAGATGTAATTGACCTTACTTCCTTCCTGGACCCATCTACTGGATGCAGAGTTTTTCCTTCTCCGGTATGTTAGCATTTGCCTTTCTTGAAAAGCACAAAAATGAAAATTTTAACTCTTACATACGTATACTTAGGGCCTTACAAATCTTAGTGTGGGAAATTTTTATGAATGGTATGTAATCTTTTCTTTGTTTTGTTTATATGACTAGGGAGGGTGTGACGAAGAAATTCGCATCTTCCTGTACAGAGGAAATGTGGAGAAGAAGATCATAATGGATCTGCAAGGAAAGGAAGCTGGTCTCCGAGAACACGGTGAGCTGATCAAGGTTCATGCGGTTCCTTACAAGCAACTGTGGCGCATGACAGCCGATGCTAAGGTTCTAATGGCGATTGCTTTATATGAAAACGCAAAACAAAATGGTTTACCACCACCTCGGTAAACGTGACATTCTAGTCTCTTTTCTTGCGTGCAAATTATATGTGGGCCTGTAGCTCACTTTTGACCCCCCTGTAGAGTGTTGGGTCCCCTTTATTCTGGATTTTCTTCCCCTTTTCATCCTGATGATTGTTAGCAAAAGGATGTAGGAACAACCAGAGTTTAAATAGGCAGTAGTTGCCATATCTAGCTCCAAGTTCTGTATGCCCTGTGTTTCTGCTTCAATCCCAAAATGCTGTAGGATATCCATATCTATATTTGAAGGTGCCAGATTGTTGGACGACATTTTTGCTCCTAAATTATAAGTTATTTTTTCTTTTAGTGATACCTTCGTTTGTAATTGTTTATTGTTTATTCAATTAGAGTTATATTAGTGCTAGGATTTTGAAAGAAAAAATAAAAGAAAAAAGAACTTGTAATCCATACGCCTTATATCTTACCTTTAATGGCAAAAATCACTAAGTTGCTACTAAATTGTAATTTTTGCGACAAACTTCTCCTTAATTTCATTTATTATTAGGGGAATTTATAATTTCCCCCCTGAGGTATACCCTAACCTACAACTTATTCCCTCTATTTAAAGAAACCTACACTTTGCCTTTGCCTCTTGTATTTTTTACACTATTTGATAACAACTTCTGAAACTGTATTTAAACTATACGATAATCATTTTTTAGTAATTTTAATCTCTCCAATATTTTTTTTATAATTAATGGACATTTTAAATTATCAGTTTTTTCTTTCTGTAAAATATATTTTTCTCAATGTAATTATATATCAGTATTTTTTAAAGGTTGGTTGACTGTGAAAAAAATATCAAAAATCTTTAAATTATTGGAACATTATTATCATACAGTTTATATTGGGGTTTTAGAAGTTGTTATTAGATACTGTAAAACAAATATGGGGTAAAGTGTAAGGTTTTTAAAATAGAGGGACAAGGTGTAGGTTAGACCAAACCATAGGGGGTTTTTGTAATTTTTTCTTATTTTTAAGACCTTATGCACAAGATTTTTATCAATTTCATTACCCTTTTAACTTCAATGAAATATTTTATATTTTTACTCACACCCAAAAATGCAATTTAACGTTTGTAAAACATGCATAGAGATTTTTTTTATTTGTAGTGTTGGGATTTAAGTTTTTCAAATTAAAATTATATTTTACAGTGTTACATTTAATTCATATAAAAATAATAATTTGACTCTAAAAAGGAAAAAAAATGAATAAATATTTACATAATATTCTAGCACGTAATCTCATTCATTATATTCCTGTTATGGGGGGAAAAAAATACCATATTGTTACTATAATTAAAAGTTTATTTGAAACTTACCCTTAAAATCTATATTACTATCAATAGGCACATCAAAATGTCAACAACTAAAATAAAATGAAATAGATAGGGATTAAGTTTTTTAGCTCCTCATTCTTATCTATTTGATGAAATATGTCAAGCACATAACTTCTATTTGTATGAAAAGATCCATTGATCAACAATTAAGTGACTATTTTATTGAAACATCATTGTAAAGTGTCAAATATTGTTCAACTTTTTACTCTTAAGAAATTATATAATCTCTTTTTTATGGACCTATTTTTTTCAGTTTTTTCCTAAGGAGTGTTAATAGGATAATGATTAAAAAATAAAAAAAAACATTTATTAGTTACCACACAGACTCCTAATTTCCAAAAGAACACCTTGATATCTGCAAAATATCATATTAATCTTAAACATTTGATTTCATCAACAAATATGTTCCAAACATAAAAGTTGCTTTATAAAAACATCATTAACTCTTCAAATTGACATCTTATGTTGACACTTTTGCAACAAAAAAAAAATGCCATTCATTTAATGGTATTTTATGAAGCCCTGAAATATTATATTTTATAAAATGAATAATATTTTAACTTGAATGAAATGTATGTTAAATATTAAACTTGAATCACAACTAAACCTTTAAAGGTATGTTAACATTTTGGTGTTTATTTTCAAATGTGGTGATTATTTGTTATAACAAATATGACCTCCAGTTTATTTTCTTAAGCAACTTAACCATTTTACCCTCAAATTATAAGTTATTTTCTTTAAATTGACTTGACCATTTAAAGAGAAAATTTTGATATTATGAATTTAATTTTAGTGATATTAGTCTTTGGGAAACTATAATAGAAAGGAAAAACAAAGTCATACATATGATTTGAAAAAATCATTATTTTTGGGAAAGTAACCACTTCGGATAGTAAAGTAATTTATTACAATAAGTATAAAGGCAATTCTTATGTGGTCTTTAACCTTTAATTCGTGATGATAGCTAATATATTCAAGATGAAATAAAAAAAAAAAAAAAGATGGAACGTGCCCCCATCAAGACTACCCCCAAATATAATCTTCAATTTATTTTCTTTTTAACTTAGATAAAAATATATGAATATACAATTAACATTGAAGAAAATTAATCTCCTTTAATATCTATGATTCATGTGAGCTAAATTTCATCCTAAACTTTTAATTGTTCTCTTTTCATTCTAAATTAATTAAAAACATTTTAATTTGGTCCTCAGTAGATGTAAATTGTTAATCTAGCCAAAAGTTGTTGCACATGCATGGTGTACAATAATTATTTCATATATGGGAAAAACTGCTAATAAAAAATTTTATTTAATTGTAGAAAAATTATTTCCCAATTCAAATTTCTTACAAATAAATAATCATATACATTAAAATATTTTTTTTAAAGTTGATATCACATAAGTACAGTTACTCTAAGTTAATAGATTTCATTAAATTGAGGAGTAATATGGGATAGTTTAAAAAATTAGAAAAAAAAGAGTACTTAATAGGTTAAGAATGACAAGGAAGTATAAATTAAATATTAGAGACTATCTACAAAATTTACTCTCTTCTTTATGTTACCATGTTTTTAACTCGGTAAAATATAGTACTATATATTTTATTTCAAATAAAAAACTAATGGTATATTTAACATTAAGTTGTGTTTTTTTATATCTATGGGGTGCATTTTCTTTTCTTTCTTTTTCTTTTCTATTAATGCCTATTTGTGTTTTTCTATAAATTTATTAAAAAAAATAAAATTTGAAATATACTATTAGTTTTTTATTTAATTAATCCAAATTTTTAATATTTTTTAATGTTTAAAACGTTAAATAATTTTTTAGTAATTACATATACTTTATTTATATTTGAAAAATGTGCAAATGACTAGTGTGTATGTGTGTATATATATAACTCAGAAATTAGATTTCTCAACCTGAAATTCATGTGTGTCTAAAAGTTTGTGTGTAAAAATCACTCCTCATAGGGAAGGTACAGCCAGATGAAGTTGAAGCATCTGGTCAGGGAGTTTCCAAATATAATTATTCTTGTCACCGTTTACAAACAAGTTTGTTAGAATGAAAGAGGGATGGCACGCAAGGGTTTAGCCTTGAGCAAGGTGATTCCAAATTTCTCTTCCATGCTCAAATTTTGCGGTGTCACTCCGTCCTCCAGCTTCCAATCAAAAGAGTGAAGAAGAGACCCCAGCATCAAATGCAACATTCTCATGGCCAGAGGCAAACCTGGACATACCCGCCTTCCCCCTCCGAACGGTGTCAACTCGAAATCTCTTCCTTTAACATCCATCTCTGAGCCCAGGAACCTCTCCGGCATGAACCTCTCCGCATTCTCCCAGATGCTCTCGTCTCTGCCGATCGCCCACACGTTCACCATAACTTGCGCATCTTTAGGCACCCTAAAACCACCCATGTCAACATCTGCTCCAGCTTTTCGAGGGAGTAACAACGGCACAACTGGATGCAACCGGAAAGTCTCCTTTATAATTGCTTGCAAGTATGGCAAACGACCAACGTCCGATTCCTCCACTGGATTTCCTCTGCCTATAACTCTCTCCAACTCCGCTCTGGCTTTCTGTAGAACGTTTGGATTCCTGAGCAATTCCGTCATTGCCCACTCTAATGTGCCTGAAGTCGTATCACTTCCAGCAACAAACAAAACCTGTCATAGAATTTGGAGCAAAATTGACTGCAAGTTACTTTCAACAAAATAAATTTTTCCAATTTAACTAGCAAAAGACGAATCTCCAATATAGCATCAATCCTTAAGATCACGGTTGGTTGCTTGTGTGACTTGTCTAGAGTTCGAGCCATAACAGAGGCAATATTATAAAATCCCTTTTAGGCATCTCCAACGGCGGAGGAGTAAAAAATAAAATCTCTATAATTTTTTCACCCCAACTCCAGCAGCTTTTCTATTTTGTAGAATTTTATATTTATTATATAACAATTAAATATCATAAATTTAAAATAAATTAAAATTAATGACTAGTTTAATTATTTTATAATTAAATATTATTGAAAATGTAAAAAATTATTCTTTCCGTTTTACAAAAAATGACTCTTTTACCTTTTTGACTAAAATTTGACTTAAATATATAGATATTAATTTATATTATAAAAAAATTTAAAAATTATATTTATAAAATAGAGTATTTAAGTACCATTTTCATATAAAAAAATTTATATTTCTATAAAAAATTTTGGAAATAAAAAAATATGAATTAATTGTTGTATAATTAAATATTGTGAAAAATGTAAAAATTTACTATATCCACTTTGCAAAGAGTGACTATTTTAAATTTTTTAACTAAATTTTAACTTAAATATATTCATATTAATTTGTACTATAATTTTTTAAATAAAAATTATATTTATAAAATAGAGTCTTTTAAGTACCATTTTTATATAAAAATTTTATATTTCTATAAAAAATTTTGAATGAAAGAAAATTATAAATTAATTGTTATGAATAGTAAATGGAACATCTTTTACAAAACAAAAAGATTATTATTTTTCATTCTAAAAAAACTTTTGGAGTTTCTGCAGAAATGAAGAATGAAATCTTCTTTTTTATCTCATTTTCTATTTTAAAGAATAGGATGAGAAAACTATTGAAGTAAAAGATGACTTTATATTCCAAAAAATGAAGAAAAATTACAAAATAGGGAAGCTTATGGAAATGTTATTAATTCAACAAATGGTTCTAGTATCTCAGAGAAAGGAAAAAAAACCTCGATTATTAAAACCAAGTAGTGATAGAGTAAAGGAAAACTTACCAAAACCAAATGAGCGACACTGTTTCTATCAATTTCCACTGTTTTGGCTTCAACGATGTCTATCAGCGTCTCCAAAAGATCATTTCGGGTGCTGGAACCCTTCTCTTTTCTCAACCGCAACCGCTCATCATACATTTCGTCGAACACCTGGAGAACTTTCCCAAAGTGGACGGTCATCCTTCTCCTGATTCCTTGCGGATCAATCTTCCTGAGAAGAGGGAAAAAGTCAGCCAAATTGGGCTTCCCCGCCTCTTCCATGATTCCCCACACCGTCTCCTTGAACGCCTGTGCCGTCTCTGAACTCAAATCAAGCAAATCGACAGAGAAGACCGTGTTCGAGAGCAGATTAAGTGTCGTATTGAAAGCCGCCTGACCCATATCGACCGCCCGACACGCTTCAGAATCAGCCCGAACACTCTCAAGAAGCTGCTGAATCTTCTGTCTCCGGAGATTCGGATTGGAGTCGAGCTTTTGGGCAGTGAAGATATGAGAATTGCAGACTCTTCGGAGGGCTCTCCACAGCGGCGAAACGGGTATCCAGGGCAAGCCGACTTGATGGTGACCGAGGGCTCGAATGGCATCGATGGTGGTCCGATTAGAGAAGACGAGGTCGTGCTTCTGCATGACTCCTCTGGCTAAGGTCGGAGAGGAAATGACCACCGTGGTTAAGCTGACCAGCTTCAAACTGATTATAGGGCCATAGATCTTGGCGAGATTGGATAAAGATATATGGGGTTTGTCCCCGAGATCAAGGAGGTTCCCTATGACGGGAAGCCGGCGAGGACCTGGCGGAAGTGGAAGCAGCTGGCCGGTGTTCGAGGTTGAACGGAGGAGACGAAAAAAGAAGAAAGTGAAGAGAAAGGAGAGGAAGCAAGTTAGGAACAACTCCATGCTTGCCTGTTTGGTCCCAAGTTTCAGATATGGTGGGTAAAATATACAGCTTCAGGTCCATCGAGTCCAGATCGCAAGCAGCAATATAAAAGAGGTTTTCGGTCAATATTAAGGTGCGAGTTGAACTTAGGGAGCCATTTTCTGGCACGGGCATCTTCCTAGGCCATATATAATTGCACTGTTTTTTTGCGGTCCAAATCTCTGTCATTGTAAATTGACACTGTTTTTTAGCCCATATTTAGGGAACAAACTATAATACCCACCCCCGAAAAGAGGTACCGATGCCCCCCGATCTTAACCGTTTATCTAGGTTTTGCGGAGAAACGAGAAACCGTATGACTGGGGTAACAGGTGAGGGAGGGGAAAAAAAAAGTGATAAAAAATTTTAAAATGTAATAAATATTTTTAAAAAGTAAAAAAAAAAATAAAAAGTGAAATTTCTTTAAAAAAATGATTAACCGTAAAAAAAAGTGATAAAATTTAAAAAAGTGAGAAATGTTAAAAAATTGGTAATTTTTTTTAAAAAGCTATTAAAAACAAAAAAAGTGATAAATAATTATAAAATGAAATAAATAATTTTTTATTTTCCTTTTAAACATATTTGCCAATTTTTTAACATTTATCACATTTTCTTTATTTTATCGCTTTTTTATACATTTAATCGCCTTTTTTAAAATTTTATCGCCTTTTTTTTACATTTAATCGCTTTTCTTATATTTTATGACTGAAGTTACCTTCGTTGTGACTGGGTCACGTTGAAGGTAACTTAGATATGACCGGGCCACTTTTAAGGTAACCTAAAAATGTAACCGGGTAATATCGAAGGTACCTTCGTTGTGACCAGGTCACTTTGAAGGTAACCTAAAAAAGTTACCGGGTCACCTCGAAGGTACCTTCGTTATGACCGGGTCACGTTTAAGGTAACCTAAAAATGTGACCCGGTCACATTTTTAGGTTACCTTCAATGTGACCCGGTCACAACGAAGGTACCTTCAATGTGACCCGGTCACAACGAAGGTACCTTCAAAGTGACCCGGTCACATTTTTAGGTTACCTTCAATGTGACCCGGTCACAACGAAGGTACCTTCGACGTGACCCGGTCACATTTTTAGGTTACCTTCAAAGTGACCCGGTCACAACGAAGGTACCTTCGACGTGACCCGGTCACATTTTTAGGTTACCTTCAAAGTGACCCGGTCACAACGAAGGTACCTTCGACGTGACCCGGTCACAACGAAGGTTACCTTCAAAGTGACCCGGTCACATTTTTAGGTTACCTTCAAAGTGACCCGGTCACAACGAAGGTACCTTCGAGGTGACCCGGTCACATTTTTAGGTTACCTTCAAAGTGACCCGGTCACAATGAAGGTACCTTCGAGGTGACCCGGTCACATTTTTAGGTTACCTTCAAAGTGACCCGGTCACAACGAAGGTACCTTCGATGTGACCCGGTCACATTTTTAGGTTACCTTCAAAGTGACCCGGTCACATTTGAAGGTACCTTCGAGGTGACCCGGTCACATTTTTAGGTTACCTTCAATGTGACCCGGTCACATTTTTAGGTTACCTTCAAAGTGACCCGGTCACATTTTTAGGTACCTTCAACGTGACCCGGTCACATTTTTAGGTTACCTTCAAAGTGACCCGGTCACAACGAAGGTACCTTCAACGTGACCCGGTCACATTTTTAGGTTACCTTCAAAGTGACCCGGTCACAACGAAGGTACCTTCGACGTGACCCGGTCACATTTTTAGGTTACCTTCAAAGTGACCCGGTCACAACGAAGGTACCTTCGACGTGACCCGGTCACATTTTTAGGTTACCTTCAAAGTGACCCGGTCACAACGAAGGTACCTTCGACGTGACCCGGTCACATTTTTAGGTTACCTTAAACGTGACCCGGTCACAACGAAGGTACCTTCGACGTGACCCGGTCACATTTTTAGGTTACCTTCAAAGTGACCCGGTCACAACGAAGGTACCTTCGAGGTGACCCGGTCACATTTTTAGGTACGGTCACAACGAAGGTACCTTCAACGTGACCCGGTCACATTTTTTAGGTTACCTTCAATGTGACCCGGTCACATTTTTAGGTTACCTTCAAAGTGACCCGGTCACATTTTTGAAGGTTACCTTCAAAGTGACCCGGTCACAGTTTTTTAGGTACCTTCAATGTGACCCGGTCACATTTTAAGGTTACCTTCAAAGTGACCCGGTCACAACGAAGGTACCTTCAAGTGACCCGGTCATATTTTTAGGTTACCTTCAAAGTGACCCGGCAACAACGAAGGTACCTTCAACGTGACCCGGTCACATTTTTAGGTTATCTTCAAAATGACGATCACAACAAAGGTACCTTCACATGTTACCCAGTCACATTTTTAGGTTACCTTCAAAGTGACCCGGTTACCTTCGAGGTGACCCGGTTATATTTTTCGGTTACCTTCTATGTGGCCCGGTCAAGGTTACCTTCAAAGTGACCTGGTCACTATGAAGTTACCTTCGAGGTGACCCGGTCATATTTTTCAGTTACCTTAAAAGTGACCCGGTCAAAACGAAGGTACCTTCTATATGACCCGGTACAATTTTTAGGTTACCTTGAAAGTAACCTAGTTATTTCCCAGTTTTTGTAAAATGTGTTGGATGAAAAAACGTTATTGAAGCGAATAATAACAATATTATAGAATAAAAATGAGTTATGTATAAGTTTTTAAACATATAGGTAAAGTTGTCAAGTTAAATAAAATATTTGAAAAATATTGTAATTATCCCATTAATATGTGTCCCACGTATTAAATTTTTATGGAACTATATTTTAACTTTGTTCCCCTTACCAGCACCATTAATTTTACTTCTTCAACCACCGTTTTAAATTTTACCCCTAATTTCACCTCCCCAACCACTCTTTTAAATTTAACCATCTACCTCAATAACTTCATCATTTATTATCTATACTATAACTACACTATTTAATCTTCCTCATTTCTTATAATTACCGCAACTTACATCTCTTCCCTCTCCTCAATTTCCTTATTCCTACGTTTCATATAGAAACAAACAATGTCTCACAGTGGTACGTGCGATTATATTAAGCAATTACCATGCGATTTCAGTAAATCAATGATCAAGCGACTAACTCATCGCAAAAAATTTCTTCTTTCCACAACCATCTACTTTGAACCAGAGTCTCACGTTTCTCATCCAGCACATCCAGTGAGTTTATATTTTACTGTAATTTTATTATTTCGAATTTAACTGCTAATTTTTCTGTGCTAAATTTGCTGTGATGTTAGTTAAATTTATTTTCATGTTTTCATTTTAATTGATAAATTTACTGGTAAATATATTGGATAGTTTATATTTAAGGGAATCTATATGTATGAAGTGAGAGAAAGAAAAAGTATGTTAGGTTAATGTAATACAAATTGAGGTTAAAAATTAAAAATTAAAAAAGCGATGAAAACGGGAAAAAAGTGTTAGAAAAATAAGAAAAAGCGTTTGGAAAAAATAAAAAGCGTTCAGGGAAAAATGTTTAAAAATTAGAAAAAGTGAAAAAAATAGAAAATGATAAAAATTTTAAAAAGCTTTTGAAAATTAAAAAAAATGATTAGAAATTAGAAGATAAAAAATTAAAGAAAACGATTAAAAAGAAGAAAATGATAAAAAATTAAAGAAGTGAATAAAAATATAAACAAAGCTATTACTAATGGGAAAAGTAAAATAAAGCGTTTAGGAAAAAACGTTTAAAAATTAGAAAAAGCGATAAAAATAAAAAAAAGATAAAAATTAAGAAAATGATAAAAATTTAAAAAACGTGATTAAAAATTAAAAAAAATGATTAAAAATTAAAAAAGTGATTAAAAATAAAAAAAAGTGATTAAAAATCAAAAAGGAGATTAAAAATTTAAAAAAGCGATTGAAAATTTAAAAAGGCGATTAAAAATGAAACAAAGTGATTAAAAATTAAAAAAATGATAAAAAATTTAAAAATGTGATTACAAATAAGAAAATTATAAAAAATAAAAAAGTGAATAAAAATAGAAACAAAGCAATTATTAATGGGGAAAGTGAAAAAAGAAATTTTGAAAAGCGATCAAATATAAAAAAAGCGATAAAAGTAAAAAAAAAGTGATTAAATGTACAGAAAAGCGATAAATTAAGAAAATGTGATAAATATTAAAAAATTTGACAAATATTTCTAAAAGGCAAATAAAAAATTATTTATTGCATTTTATAATTATTTATCACTTTTTTATTTTTAATAGCTTTTTATAAAAATTTACCAATTTTTTAACATTTCTCACTTTTTTAAATTTTATCACTTTTTTTTTACAGTTAATCATTTTTTTAAAGAAATTTCAATTTTTAAACTTTTTTTTTAATTTTTAGAAATATTTATTGTATTTTAAAATTTTTTATCACTTTTTTTCTTTCCTCTCCCTGACCTGTTATCCCAGTAACACGGTTCCCGTTTCTCTACCAAGCCGAGATCAACGGTTACGATTGGGGGGCATGGTTACCGCATTTTCGGGGGGTATTGTAGAATCTTCCCATATTTAGTGTCTATGAGCTGCAAGCCCGTGCGTTGCCCATGATAAGATTAAGTATGAATATAACAAAATAATAAAGTTTATGTTCCAACGTGGAAAATATTACTAGGATTTTAACAATTCAAAGTGGGATTTAATTGTTGACCCAAAAAGTAAATAGAGGAAACACCCATAATTGGGGCCCCAATCATCTGCCTTTAAGGTTAAGGATCAAAAGAAAAATGAAAAGATTTTAGGTATTAAAATGTAGTTTAACCATTGACCCAAGAAAACTATTAGAAAAAAGGAGAAAATGACAAATCCAATAAATTAAAGCCAAAAGCCAACACGGAACACAAAGCAGAAAAACAAAAAAAAATGTAGGCTAGATCATGTTCAAAACCAGACAAAGCAACCCGAAAAACATTTGTCACCAATCACCTACAGTAAAAATTGTTGTGCTTAGAAAATGGTAATAAAGGGGCTCGCAACACTTAAGTTTAAATATAATCAATTACAATGAACCACTATAAAAAGCTTTTAATGAAATCCAAATGGTAAGAGTTGTGTATCAAAAGTTTAACCAGAGACTTAATAAAAATAAAGGAAGAAAGGAAAGAAAAAATAAAAAATTAATTGGCAAAGTCGGATCAGCTCAAACCATACCCAAAGTAGATAACAGTAGTGGCCAAAATTTTGTTTTAGAATACAAAAAAATAGTATTGAAAAGTTTGGGAACCAAAATGTTAAACAGATAAAATCTAGGGACTGAAATGAGAAAGCTCTGTAACTGAGAGACTGAAAAGGACATAAGCGCAAGAAAAATATAAAAAGCAACAGTAAGTTATTTGCGTACACTGACTACTTGCCGGACATGGCTGTCTGGTTAAATGCGGATGGGAATGAGGCAATGAGCTGACTGGGATCAGTTCGACTCCTACAACTGTACCACATGCGGCTTCCCTCCTTTTTTCGTTGTTTGGATTTTTGTCTTTCTCCAATTCATTTTTACTATTTTATTTTGTTTTTTGATGCATTTCAATGAGCAATATTTTCTGGGTGAGTTGGTTTGAGTGTCAGTTTTTTTCCAAGTAAGATATTAAATTTCTTACAGTTGGGTATACCACACCTTAAATTTTTAAAATATATTGTATTGCATAATATTATTATTTTTATAAAAAAAATAAATGTTAGAATATTATTTTAAGATGATATAATTTTTTTAATAATTTATTTTTACACATTTTATATGTATTTTAATTTTTCTCTTCATAATTTGTCAAATATAAATAAAATTTATATGATAGAAGATATTCAGTTTGGTAACATGTACTAGAAATCTAATTGAGGGATATTATTTAACACCACAAGGACCTTCAAGCTGTTATTATCCATTAAATTTTTATATTAATTAAGAAAAGTAACAAAAAAATAAAAGTAAATGTTTATTTTATGATATATATGTATTATTTATATTTTAATGTTTTATATATTTATGATTTTTTTATGTAAAATGAAAAAAAAAATGGCCACAATAAATAAAATATTGTGATACATACTACATAATATTTACGGTATACCGCAGTTTTTTGACAAAATACATACAAAAAGTAAGTAATATAAGGTATACTATAAAATACCACAGTATATCATGCGATAACATGATAAAATGTTAAAATATTTATATCGCATACTGCATACTTTCGATAGACGATCTACTCTTCCAAGTGGTGAGAGTTTGACCTCTTATGACTGTCACTTTCCAGGGTTTTTTTTAATTTTCATTTTTTTCAGTTCTGTTTTATTGCCAGTTTATTACTTAGTTTTTTTAATTTATCTACCTTTTATTCTTAATTTTGTCTCACTTTTCACTTTCCTCAGTTCTTTTTATTTTGTTTATGTTTTCTTCTTAATCTCATTGATTCAAAAGGACAAACAGTTTGTTAAAAGAACAGTTATTTTCTCTAATAAAATAAATAGATACTGATAAAATAAAAACTAGTTCTTATATATTCATTTATCAGTTTTATCTATTTTTTTAATCAATTCTAGTTTGTTTGTCTATCAAGTTTATTTGTTATTTTGTAAGTTTTGTCTGTTTTTCTACTAATTCTTTTATCAATTTCTTATATTTTTTATCAGTTCTTATTTATTTTTTATCAATTTTATCTTTTTATTTTATTAACTAGATCCTTTAAAAGAATAAAATTTTTATTTTTTATTATTATTAGTTTTTTTTTAGTATTTGTTGGTTTTTCTGGAAAATTTAATTTTTCTTTTATTTGTATATGTTGTTTTCATCTTTCTTTTATCAGTAATTGGAGCCTTTATTTATTAGCGTGCATAGGCTTTTACTGCGAAATTAGCTAGCAGGTAAATTGTAATTATCATCTATATCGAGTGTTTTAATTTTTATTGATATTTACATCATCAATCGAATTCTGTTAATGAACCAAGCAAATTATCTGAGTAAAAGATTCTTTATGAATTCGATACTCTGTTCTTATTCACATATGCCTGCTGGTTGAAATCGTGTCACGTGTAGGACTAACAGAAATTATGAACAATATGAAAGGTTTGAGACTTGTATCAAAGGTTAAATCCTGACTTGTGTAAGAGGTTTCTTTTCTTGCTACCAAAAAGCCGACTTTACTTTTTAGGACAAGGTAGAGATAGTCTTAAGACTTTTTTTATTTGTCAAAGAAGTCCTAAAAAGTTTAAGTCGTCAATCCTATTAGTTTTGAAACAATCAATTTTGCCATTTGACAGATGTACTGCCCACACAGTTGTAAATGACGTTCACTCTAAACATACCAGTAAAAACAAGGAATAACAAGGTTGGTGGGTTAAAGGTTTTAGGACTTTTTTAAGTAAATTGAGTAATTTTAGGACTTTTTTGTCAAATCGAGTAATTTTAGGACTAACTTGGTAAAACTCAAAAAGCTTGAATCTCAACAAGATAAGAAAAAACAATCGTCAATGATTGTTTTTTTTAGGAGAAGGAATAGGGATTGAATCCAGTCATATAGAACAATCAGTTCTATATGAAGAATAAAGAAACTTTGAAGATTGATTTGACATGACTTTAATTGAATTGCATGATTTACCATCATATTTTAAAAATTATGTACACGTAATCCAAGTGTTGGAACATTGTCTGAAGAGAAGTACCACGAAATTTGGGTACAATTTCATATTAAATTATCTTTTCTAAAAAATGCGGTAACCTAAAACAAAATTATTTTAAATTTCCCATAATGATATAATTCTTAGGAAGAGATGCAAAAAATATATCTTGTTTAACAACTCTTGAGAAATTTGATTCACATATAATTGTCAAAATATGATGATAAATCATGCAATTTGATTAGATCAATATCAGAACAGCTTTCAAAATTTTTTTCTTCTTTACATTGTTTTAATCATCCTATATAGTGGTGCACATTGGGCCTAACAACCCAGGACCGACCCTGCTTGGGCGAGCCTGGTCTAGTTAGGTTGACATGCTAGGCTTAGGTCTGGGCTGGACTTTTAATTTTTTTGAACATATTTGATAAATTATGGTTTTAGAAAAAAAAAAACATCACTACTAGTATAATTTTCGTTAATAAAAAGCCAAATACCACTTACAAATAACTTGGAACGGACTTGACATGAGAAAATAGTGAAGTGTTCCAAAAAGAGTCAAAAATAAAACCTATGATCAGCGCTGAATAACATAATTAAATCAAATACATAAGTAAGAACCGAAAAGAAAAAACTAGGATGTAAAAGCCTTTATATCATCTTCCTTATCGTCTGAACTCTTTTGGTCTTGCTTTTTTAAAGTAGTAACACCTCAGTTACAGTTGCACACACAAACCTCCTTTGCTTCTAAACTCAACCTCGTTCGTTTTCTTTTAAATGACTCATTTGTCAGCACTAAAAGCGAACTTGAATGTGATGATGGAAACTGGTACTACTAAAACCTCGTTCACAACGATAGACAGAATTGAAAATCTGTTACTTTTCACTTTCTACTGCTCCAAAATATCATCATCATTTGTCTCAAATAAGGTGTGAAAATAATCATCTACTTTTGATAGCCTAATGGTTGTAGGTCAAGGATATTTAAGCAGTTGTTCTGTGATTTAAAAGCATTGTTGAAGATAACAATCTGGACAGGTGGACTTGTTTACAGTATCTTGTCTTTTAGTTTTACTATCGACATTGTCTTGCTTTTGCATTTATTTTAGCTTGAGTTATATTGAGATTTTCATTTTCAATAAGTGTTATTTCACGTAACTTATTCTTCACTCTACCTATTTATATTTTGACATTGGGAACAATATCTCAATCTGGTTTGGGGGAAGGATAGCTAACATATGAATTTTTTTTAAGATAGTTTTTCTCTTGTTGATATCTAAACCATTAAACAAAGCTATTAGTTTAGAATAGCAGAGTAAGGATTGATTTTACTCTTGAGATGTGTTCTAGTAAGTATGCTAGTCATAACATTTTTTTAAATATGTTTTTGAACCCTTGCAAGATGACACACTCATAAGTAATCTATATTTTCAATTGGGTTATTTTTCTTTTGGGTCTGTATTTTGTTTTTATGCATTTGGTTTTTTCATCCCTAAAATTGTTTTTTTTCTGTTTTGTATTTGGGCTTTTTCTTTTTTAATTTAGGGCTTGAACTTCCTTCCCTTTTTGGGGTATTTTTTTGTCTTTCCATGAAGCCTATTTGTTCTTCTTGGCCTAAAAGCATGCTTAAAAAAAACATGAAAAATTACATAATAGGCATTTTTTTTGTTTATGATGATATTTTTGGGTCTTCAAACTTTAAGATCATACATTTTTTTATCACTATATCCCAACAATGAAAGATATTCTAAACTTTTGGTTTTAAAATTTTAGGCCTCCGAACGTGCATGAGTTATAACTAATAACCCATTTTGTGCTTAAATTCTAAAACAAATTGGTTATCAATAATTTTGAAGCGTTCTAAGTTTTCCAAAGCCTTTAAACTGATCATGACTTAATTATATTACCTAAAATGCTAAAGGGTGATGGGATGTTAGGAGTAGTAGCTGCTTTGATATAGTTCCTTTTTTTGATATTTTGTTTGGGTTATGCTCATTTGGGTTTTTTGTTGGCCCAAAAAATGTCCTAAACAAAAACGGTAATATCACATAATACAAACTCTATTTGTTTAGGAAAATATCTTTTGATTTTTTGGGTTTTTGTTAGCAAAAAAATATGTCCAAAATAAAAAAAAAATTTAGTTCTTCCTCTTTTTTGTTTTTGTTTGGGTTAAGCCTGTTTGGGTTTTTTGTTGGCCCAAAAAATGTCCAAAATAAAAAAATTAATATTATATAATAGATATTCTCTTTGTTTATAATAGGGTGAAATCCTTCAAGGGTCCCTTAGCTTATTTTTTTTATCCTAAATAAGTACCTTACCTTAAGGTTATCCTACTGAAGTCCCCCACCTAATTATGCGTGTCCCAATTAGGTATTTTTCATCTATTTCACTATCAAAGTGAGCAAATTTTACTGATGTGACATTAATTAATATTAAAATAACTATAAAATAACAAGTTTGGTCTTTAAAACTTTTTGTATCAACAATTTTGACCATTCCAAACTTCTTAAATATCAATAATAAGCCCAAATTTTTTATTTTATCATTTCAATACAATAACATTAAGAACAGGCCCAAATTAACAATGGCCGAACTAGCATGTTCTCGTCGTCGGTGTCTTTATCCACCAACTCATGTCATTTTTACCGACTCACGCATCCTCATGATTGAACAGTGGGCAAACCGGAGCTCTCATGGTGCCAGGGATTTATGGTGATGCGATAACGATTCATGGCAATAGCAATTTTATAGCAACAATGACAAATATGGGAATTGCTTTGAAGAAGAGGAAGAATAAGGGAAGATGAATCACCGATATAGGAGTTAAGCCAAGAAGAGGGGAAAAGGAATCGCTAGAGTTGTTTCTTTTTCTAGATTTGCTTCAGCCACATAGTTTGATTTGATTCTCTCATAGGCATTTAATCACCTTCGGCTCAAGGATTTGGACCTCAAATAGAAAGAGAATAAAAAGAAAACAAGCCTAATGAGAAGAAACTTGTAAAAGAGTTGGCATAATTCATCATTGGTTTTGATTCCTCTACGAATCAGAGGTGAATATGCCCCACAAAAATGACAATGAAGGCAAAATGTGGAGGATGGGATGGGACCGAGAAGTAAAGGCCAAGAGAAAAATGAGGAGGTGGAGGTTCAATTTCCAGTTGGATTGATGTGTTTGATTTCAGGTTTGATTTTCCAGTAGAAATTTTTTTTACCAGTGAATAAAGATCGTCGGAGTCATGGCAAGGGTGCTGCTCTGGAGATGGTGGAGTTCGTGTTTAGGGTGCTGTTGGTGTCATGCACGACGGAGGAGCAAAGTTAAAGAGTGACAGTGGTTTGAAAGGGCGAGTATAAACAATACATGCCTAAATATAAATATTAAAATTATTGATTGAAAAATTTAAGGACTAAATTTGTTATTTTGCATTGCTTTTAGTATTAAACAATGTCATGTCAGTATTTTTCTTCAAACTTAATGATAAAATTAATAGAAAGTACCCAATTGAGATACGTAATATGGGATAAGGGACTTCAATAGGATAACTTTAAGGTATGATACTCATTTTAGACAAAAAAAAAAGCTAGGGGACATCGTTGGATTTTAACAGTTTATAATAATATCTTTTTGTCTTTGGGTTTTTTTGTTGCCCTTAAATAAGTCAAAAAGAGGGTAATATTATATGATAGATACTCTATTTGTGTATGATAATAGTTTTTTCCCTCAAAATTTGAAATCATGCATTTTTACCACTCTATTATACTAAAAACAAAAGATGTTCTAAATTTTTATTTTTACATTTTCAGCTCCAAAACTTACATGAGTAATAACCAAGAACCAATTTTAAGCTTAAATTTCAAAATAAATTAGTTATTAGTAACATTGAAATGTTTCACATTTCCCAAAATCTCTAAATTGATTATGACTTAATTTTAAATTCATAAGTTTTTAAAAATATTTTTTTCAATATAAATATTTGGTATGAAAAATATGTGTCTTTATTGATTGATTCTCAATGAAGTGCGGCATTTGTATAACCTTTGCTCATATATCCATATGTCTTTCAATGTGTATTAAAATCAATCATTCATATTATTTCCATTATTAGTTATATTCATTTGAAATTGATCAACTTATGAGTCTAATAAATAAATCAATTACAAAAAGTCTTTCTTCATTATTGTAAAATAATGCATATTCTACAGCAACATGCAGGAGGCTTGATATGATGCTAGTAATAGTAGCATCTTTGTTATAGTACCTTTTTCTCTTTTTTTACAGTTCCTTGTTTTTATTCTTCAGAATTTAATAGGTTCTCAAATTTTAAAATCAGATGTTTTTATTACTCTGTCCTTGGAAACACAAAAGATATTCTAAATTTTTAATTTTTATATTTTCAAACCTCAAACTATATATTAGTTAAAAAACAAATTAGTTATTAGTAACATTGAAATGTTTCAAGTATTTTGAAATCTTTAAATTAATTATGACTTAATTTTAAATTTATAATTTTTAAAATATTTTTTTATTATAAAATGTAGATGTATTTGGTATAAAAAATTTATATATTTATTAATCAACTAGCAATAAAATACAGGCTTTATACAACCTTTACTCATATATCCATGCATCTTTTATATATAGTAAAATAAATTTCATCATCGGTTATATTCCTTTTCTGAAATGTAAGTTAATAATGAAAAATAATGGATACCGGCTCTAGTTAAGTCCGACGTATGAAACAAAGATTGTCTTGTCGTAATTTAAAAACCAAAAAAGAAAAGAAAAACAAAAAAGTTGTTCTGTTTGTGTCAGCTAAGGCAGGTCCCACATCTTACTGTCATCGCGCCTGGGCACCTGACACCGCGTCTGTTGCTGCAGAACATGCAGAGGTCCTCTGACAAGTCATGCGGACTCTCATCCTACTTTAATTTCCTCTCTCTCTCATGTTTCACCACCATTTTGTTTCAGTCACCCCACTTCAAAACCATCTGTTCCGCTTCAGACTGCTGTAGAATTTGCAGACTGTAAGTCGTAGAGGAGGCCAATCTCCTTTTCTCTTATTTGACTGCTGTTTTCTTCTTCTTTTTTTTTTTTTCCTTTTATTTTTTCAGAAAATTTAACCCGCTCTGAGTCTGAGACCACACGGTGTCTGCCTTTTATAGGTATTGGAGGGACAGCTTTGCCTTTGCCTGATTACTGGAACATATGGAGAGTGGTGGGTTCGGATTCAATGGAGCAGAAGGGTCAGTTCCAGTTGGGCTAGGGCTCGAGCTTGGTTGCGGGTCTGGTTATGTGAGGTCAAAATCCCTTGGGTTCACCGTGTTTCAGCTGCAGGAATTGAAGCTCCAGTCTCTTATATACAAGTACATGGAAGCTGGCCTCCCCGTTCCCCATCAGCTTGTTCTTCCCATCTGGAGGAGTGTTGCTAACTGTTTTGGTGGACCTCATCAGCTCTACTCAACCTGTAAGTTTCTAGCTCTCTAAATCCAAATCTGTCTCGGTGTCATAAAATATGACAGCAAGTCAAATTTTGAATCTCTTTGTGGCACCATATTCAAAGTTGAGGCCAATTGCAAATATAATTGGTCTGGTTGTTCCATTTTGGCAGCTATGGGGTGTGGCCCTTTGAACCTGGAATACAGAAATGGGATGGATGTAGAGCCAGGAAGATGCAGAAGAACAGATGGTAAGAAATGGAGATGTAGCAAAGAAGCAGTTCCGGATCACAAGTACTGTGAGAAGCACTTGCACAGAGGCCGCCAGCGTTCAAGAAAGCTTGTGGAAGCTTCCAACAACACCAAGAATAATAATGCCAAAACCGACCTCTCCATTTCTCTTGCGGCTAATAACAGCTGCAGCAATCTTGCTGCTCCAGCTTTGCGTTTCCAGTGAAGAGGTAATCCGAAAGCTCCCGAGACTTTCTTATGATCACAAAAGGGTGTTTGGGGGTTTGCATCTAAGCAAGAGAACGAATTGTTGCCGGATACAAACAAGTGTTTTACCTGAGAAGGTGCTGCAATTTGCTACTTTCTGGCATTGTTTTGTTACCCTTGTCTTCCTTTCACTCTTGAATTTGGACATGGACATGCAATATTTGTTACCTTTTCTTGGATACACTTGATTTTGGTATGGCAGGTGAATGTGGGAATTTTGTTACGTGTAATTAAATATGTGAAACGCGGATGCTGGTTTTGGTCTTGGTGTGTGATTTGACTGATCATGTGCTGATGGATGTTGTTCTCAGAAAGCAAGCATGTGACCCGTAGCCAGTAGTGTGGCATAATTTGTTTTGCTTACGAGTTTGATGATTTCATTATTCTGCTTCTGCTTGATGATTGCGCCCATAACCTGTCCAATGTCGTCCGCTTAGTCACTCGATCAAAGACGCTTCTTCATGAGATCACGAGACCCTCATTTATCTTTTTCCTGTCCTGAGCTGCAGACTGCAGTGCAAGGCTGTTGGGGAACTTCTTCCTGTCTTTCAATATTCATGTAAATTTTCTGGCCTAAATCTTTCATAAACATGTGAATTGGCCCATCCAGCTTTCAAAAAAAGGTTTCTGTTCATTAGGTCATTTGTTGTCTAAACTATCACTTTTCTGAAAGTTATGAACCTGTAAACTGAAATCATGAGTTTATCACACTTTTTTTTATCTATAGTTTTTAAAAATTCTCCAGATGAGGCACCAATAGGCTGATAGGTGCAAGCAATTATGAAACTTTGATGGATAAATTGACATACTTTTTGAAAGTTTGCTGGCCCGGGATTTGTTTCTGAACCCAGTTGTGGAAGACTGGGTTGCAATGGGCCATAAAGTCCGCAGAGTACTAGGAAGTCTGATCCACATGAATAGGCCAGGCGGCCAGCATGTTCAGTAAAAATAAATTTACCAATAACGTCATCATGGGCGCAGTCAAAACAAATAGCGTAGTAAGATAAAAGAAAATAAAATGTACGCAGTAAGTCAAGACGTCGGAATAATAGTCCACCGGACACCGGTTTTCCCATACCGACACTCTCTCTATTAATCTCAGCTGTCAGCTTCACAGACTTTTTTACTAGCTTATTATAAATTATTATTACTCCTCCATCCGACGGCCTCCCTCCCTCCTCCTTCCCAAATCTGAATCCCCCCCGTCCACTCCGATCCACCTCACTGTACATATCCCCCGCTCTTCCTCTCCCTCTTCCTCCCCCCAAATCTCTGCTTCATCTCCTGCACCTGCAGCTGCTCCAGCAATGGTGGAAGCTCAGACATGGACCACGCGCCGGATGAGCAACCCCCGCCTCGACGACTACCAGGTCGTCGACATTCCTGCCACCCCTCCCGGCGACGTCCGCAACAGCTTCTCCCCCTTCTCCTTCGCTTCTCACTTCTCCCCCTCCGTCATCACCGCCGCCATCATTGCCTCCTGGTTCTCCTCTAACATCGGCGTACTCCTCCTCAACAAGTACCTCCTCAGCATCTACGGCTACCGCTTCCCCATCTTCCTCACCATGGTCCACATGTGCTCCTGCGCCTCCTACAGTTACGTCGCCATTAACTTCCTCGAGATCGTTCCTCGCCAGCACATTCTCTCCCGGAGGCAGTTCCTTAAGATCTTTGCTCTCAGCGCCATTTTCTGCTTCTCCGTCGTCTGCGGCAACACTTCTCTCAGGTACATTCCGGTGTCCTTCAATCAAGCGATCGGCGCCACCACGCCGTTTTTCACAGCTATTTTCGCGTTTCTCATTACTTGCAAGAAGGAATCTGCGGAGGTTTACTGCGCGCTCATGCCGGTTGTGTTCGGGATTGTGCTGGCCAGCAATAGCGAGCCGTTGTTTGACCTGTTCGGATTTTTGGTATGTATCGGATCCACGGCAGGTCGGGCCTTGAAGTCCGTTGTCCAGGGGATCTTGCTCACCAGTGAGGCCGAGAAACTTCACTCTATGAACTTGCTACTCTATATGGCTCCAATGGCAGCGATGATTTTGCTTCCCTTTACGCTTTACATTGAAGGCAATGTCGCTGGGATCACGCTGGAGAAGGCGAGGAGTGATTCGTATATTGTCTTCTTGCTGATTGGGAACGCGACGGTGGCGTATCTGGTTAACCTCACTAATTTCTTGGTGACCAAGCACACGAGCGCTCTCACTCTGCAAGTTCTGGGCAATGCCAAGGCGGCGGTGGCGGCGTTTGTGTCGGTTCTCATCTTCAGGAATCCGGTGACGCTGATGGGGATGACCGGATTCGGGGTCACCATTATGGGCGTAGTGCTGTACAGCGAGGCCAAGAAGAGATCCAAAGTCACAACGCATTGACACCGAGTTTGATTGATGCACAGAAGATGATTCGATTCGTTTTTCCAATGCCACAAACAAGGGTGCGGCTCTTTTTTTATGCTCTTTCATATAATTCACTTTTGATATTGCCATGACTTTTTACTGCAATTGTTAAATGAGGGGAAAGAATCAAAGAGAATTCGGATTCAGAGGAAACCGTGATTGGGGGAGTTGTATAGGATGGTGGAGGGAGAGGAAAAGCGATAAAAAGCTTTAGATGCCTTTTCTTTTTCGTTGTTGCTTTGGGGTTGTTAAAGAGAATAAAGTTCTCTCTTTTGCTTTCCCCTCTTTGTAATCCTGCTTACTATTCTCTCCTATAATGGAGGCATAGAGAAGTCATTCATATATGAATAGTTTTGTGAATTTTAGGGGGAGGAAAAGTTCTCCCTCTATTATATGTTAAACACATTCAATCAAATTCTTACTTCCATTGCTGTTGGTCTTCATCACCTGCTTATCCAGCTTCGATGTTCTTGCAGCGCACAACAATGCATGATGATGTTCTTTTGTTTGGTTTTCAGTTAAAATTTATTACTGTCTGAAAGTAGTAGCATGTTGGTCCATTATCTTATGTTGTGAATAAGTTGAAGAGATCTTATTTTGCGAATTCTAGATCTCGCAATGTTGTGATTCCTGGCGGTTGTATGCATATGCATTTGCATATGCAGGTACCGTTTTCATCTCCCTGGTTGAGAGGTTAGACTTCTAGAGAATCTGTAACAGAAGCTAGAGTGAAGCTGGTAATAAGGAATCAAATAGGCTGTTTTCTGGACTTCTGTATTGACGTTGGTGAGGATTCACGTTTTCTATTCTCACATTAGATGTCATTGTCATTATTAAGTGTAAGGGATTGATTTTTTTTAGCACGAGAAATAGTTCTCTTCTATTTTGGCCAAGAGTTTGTTCAGCCGACAGATTATAGACCTGTTTGATCTTGAGCTCCTTGGAGAAAACCTTGTCCAGTTGTCCCTGTCTGTATTATTGTTTGAAGAATGGCAAGCTTGCCTAGACGGGCAAGTTCCAGTCTGGGGGAATTCTTCTGAGGTTCCACATTTCCGTGCCAGAAAACAGACCTGAGAGTAGCTGAAAGTGAAATGTTGGAGAGATCCTTTTTGTTTGTCAAATTGTTGTCCCCTCCCTTGTTGTTACTTTGTTGCCACTTGTAACGCGTTCACTTATTTGCGATGGTTTTGAATGATTTTCTAGTGTGACATTATGCAAACTGGCAACCCATAGTTGATCTGGGTACTTATTTATGTATAGTTTTGAATGGTTTGTAGGTGAATCTAAGTAGCCCCGTTTTCCCTTGTTTCTGGTTATTGGACAGTCGGGTATAATAACATAACATGATGCCAGTTGTGATGGCACCTTGTTGATGTGTGGCTTGGTTAGTAATAGCGGAGATTATTTCTTCCCGACAAGGAAGCTGAAAGTAATTGTCAATTTTGTTTTAATTTAAGTTAATAATTTTTTTTTTACTTTTACATCTTGTTGACCTGAAATCAATTTTATTTTAAAGTTAATATTATGTAGATATAATAATTCATTTGAAAGTAAATTTTCATGAAGTTGTTAAATTTTTATGAATTTTTTTAATGCCTTAAACTAGAAAAATTTAGTAAGATTATAAAAATTGTATTTTCAATGAATTATTGCAGCTACATAATATTGATTTTTAATTAAAATTAATTTTAAATGAAAAGAAATTATAAGAATAAAAATAAGTCATTTTAAAGTTAATTGATTTAAGTTAAAATAAATTAGGTATAAGTTACAGGGGAATGGCTGCCGCAAAAGGAGATGGCTCTGGAGAAGGTTTTGGGACGGCGAAGGAATTCATAAGAATGGCTGCCTTCTCCTATTAAAAGAAAAAAAAAATGAGATTGATCTAGTGTAATTAATTAGATAAGAGGTCAAGTGTCTTATTGGTTCCTAAATGGTGACAGGATATAATATATACGTGAAGTATGAACAAGGTGCCTGCTCCTCTGATCTAACCTGAAAGGGACGGAAGAAGGCGACGCTGATCGAGTTTATCCATCATTTGATGTTGAATTTTCTCCCAATGTGCAACTTGCTGTTGTCGATTTTCCAAATAAGACTCGCCAATTGGCTAGTAATGTTCAACTTGAACATGTCACGACAACAGATGCCAAGTCCAGACTTTCCGCATGGGAGCCCAGGATTTAACCCAGAAAAGGAAATCCTCATCTCTCTAATGGACATGTCAGCATTGATTAAGGATCTTCAGTTTATCCTATCCTCCTTCGTTGCTGTCCACAAAAAAAAAAATATATATATTTTTAATTTCACTAAGATCTTTCGACAAATAGTAAAAAAAAATAAAACCTTTTGGAAAAATGACGTCAATCTTAAACATTTTTGCTTTTGCTAAATTAGTCCTAAAGCTTGTAGATTTTCTACATAAATCCTCAGTCTATGCTACCGTCAAGACCGTCTGTTAATCCTAATGTGAACGGGCTTGCATTTTGAAAAAAGGGGAAATCCTACATGGCAAGTACATAATGTCATGAACCTGCAAAGGGTTTATTATGTCTTCCACCTAAGGTTTGGTACTAATTACACTTACACATGTTACGCTCTACTTTTTTTCTTCAGTTTGGTATATCAACTTATAGACCTCAAATTTGAATGTCTTCTAAATTTTTTTCAGTAAATTTAAAATTAATGGTGATTTTGTTGCATTTAGTAAAAAAAAATATATATAGCATCATTGTTTCTTCTTTTTAAATCCAATACACACACACACACACAGAGAGAGAAGTATCATACACACAGAGTTGTTCTATAGATCTTGGCTGCTCTATGGGTGTGGGCTCAAACTTGCATTTTTCTGGGTTTTTGGCTGCTAATCTGCGTCATCTCAACAAATGCCTTCATGCATTTGTGAGGATTTGAATCTTTAACAGCAGGGTTAGAGTGCATGCACCTCTATAAACTGAGCTCAACTCAAGCTGCAAATCCAAGATAGTTGTTTTTTTTTATTGAATTTGAAAAAACAATGAGTAGGAGTAAATTTCTAAAATTAAAATGGGGAGTATCTAAAATTAAAATGGGGAGTAATCTTTAACCTTTTTGCATAATGGTTAAGGGCTCCGAGGGATAAGAGAGGTTAAGATTCGAATTATGGTATCTCTACTTCCTTCACATGTCAGACAAAAAGTTAATTCAATTGCTACTCTGATCTTAAAAAAGCTGGTCGATTACTTTTCCTAATTAATAGTATATATCTTCCTGTATACTTATATGATGTTTTAAATATTAAAAAAAATAAAAGTATAATTAGTACTAAATATCATGTGAAAAATGTACCTGATCCATCTCATCAATCACTAATACTAAAATATTATAGCAAAAAAAGAAAAAAGACCCGTCTGAATAGAAAAAAAAAAATACCCGTCTGAATAGGAAAAAAAAAATCATAATAAACGTAAATGGCACTACAAGAGAACAAAAATCATCGGAGGAACAAATAAATGGCACACATACTTCACAAGGAAACCCTCTAAGGATTCCTCGCTACACATCTAAGTCCTCAAACTTCTATAATCCACAACAAAACAGGAAAATTCATGTGATACCAGGGCGCGCCTCCTACAGAGACTGGTACCCCAATTTTATTGATCAGTTCAACCCCACCAAACAATATGAAGAACTGATGAAACCATCAGCACCATAACCTCAGAAAAGGCTCATCCCTAGAAGAGCAACCACGACAGCAACCATCGAACCAAAGAGCATTGGTGAAGCGACAGCGGTGGCGGCAGAAGGTGCGGGAGCTGGGGGACCAAGTGAGGCGTGGGCATCGATGGCCAACTTCATCCCCTGGCTGCAGTGGTCGGGGAATCAGCAAATGTACCAGTGCCTTCCTGGTTCAATGATCATGATCTGATCGCTTCCAGAGTTCCGGATTTTAGCGTCGTTTGGTATGGAGCAGTTCTGGAATGGGGCACCGTCACTTTAACCACCCTGTGAGCATCTTTGTTGTAAGTGAAAACTGCAACCATCATAAAATAGAGTAAATATAAGTTGATATGTAGACGCTAATAAATACTGGCAATTATATATGTGATGACGAACGAACTAAGCCTGACTCCGACAAAGAACTGATACTTGGCGGCCCACTGGGTGTAGTTGTGGCCGAGAGTCCGGCCATCGGCATCTCCACGGTGTAATCAGTGGCCAAAATTGAGGGGACGAGAACAGTGAGGGCAGCGAAGACGACCAATATCTTGGAGGAAGCCATTGATGAAGCGAAGCAAGAAACTACATGCAGTGGATGTTTTGCAGTGATGAAGATTTCAAGCGTTGCTTGCAAAATGAAGGCGATGAGGGTGGCATTTATAAGGTTTGAGTGGCGGCCCAGGTCGACAAAGAAACAAAAAGGATCCGACTCCGAGTGAAGGAACCAACGGAGGCTACAAGAGGGTTGTTCTTGTAGTTTAGTGATGAAATGGCTTTGTAGGAGAAAACTTCAACAAATTAATGAGTTGTTGCTCATGTGGTTTCGAGGGGCCACATTCGGTTTTGTGAATGAGTTTACGAGAAAGGGTTTCTTTAATCCACTGCATATCTCATGTTAGATTTTATTGTTGTTGCTTATGTTAGTTTACTTACCCTAGTGTTAACTTGGTTGTTAATACTAGTTTTCTTTAGTACCTTTTATTGCTTGACTACTTTTATCATTACTTTGCTACTTGGTTAGCTTACTCTTTCTAATCCTTTTAGTGCACACACACTTAGTTACATACTAGCTAGTTAGGACTTTATTTAGATAGCGCACATTAGGCCTCATGGGATTGACCCATATTTACCACACTATAAGTGATAATCATACAAAAACTACTGATTGTTCGCATGGCATGTATATACCACTACTAAAAAAAACAGGCTTTAGCAAAAGCTAGCCTTTGATAAATTAGATGTAGTGACAGCTAGTCGTAGCTAAAGTCGTCATGACTAATTCATTCGCCGCAAATAATTTAGCGATGTCCAACCTTTGCAAAATCAAGGGTCACTAATTTTCCAGTATTTGTTGTTGGTGGTGAGTTAACAATGATTAGCCCTCACTAATCTCTGTTCCCATATTTATGTCATTTCCTCCTTCATCTCCCTCTTCTATTTATACCCCAGTTATGAGCCTCGTCTATAAGACGCCAAGGCAAACACTACATTCCTTCATCCAAACCAATTTCTTGGCCCATAGCAGCAAGATCAGGACAGTGAGCAGCAAGGGGAGAACTCGGATAATGAGGAACATGAGTAGCAGCAACAACAATATAATGTTAGGACCAAGCAGGATCAAACTCAAAAGAAAAAAAACTAAAAATTTTTGCTCAAACCCTAACTAACAAAAGAAACACCAAAGAAATGGATGAAAAACCTAAAAAGATACTATTCTACTTGATTTTTTAGTAGAAATAGCTCAGGATGACATAGAGTTGTGTGAAAATACGTTAATTTTAAGGTGGGTCGTATTTGGGCGAGATGAAGGATGAACCCTCTGTTTTGGCAAGTTTCACAAAATGGCGGAGAAAAGGGGATGATATGCGGTCAAAGATAAAGTTAAAGCTGGTCTTTAGAATGTTTTGAATCACTAATCCATGACCAGTTAGTGAAGGTAAGTCGTTACTGACTCTAACCATAACTTAGTAATAGTTAGCTGTCGCTAGTTCATGACAAGTTAGTGAGGGCAGACCATCATTTACTTTGCTCATTACTTAGCGACTATTAGTCATCGCTAACCCATGACCAGTTAGAGGAGTTTTTACAGTACCCCTCATGAAAATGAGAGCATTCGTACTGATGTAATCAGAGCCCTTGGGAGGAGAGAGAAGAGAGGGAAGAAACCAGTTAGATAGGGGTGACTAGTGGAGAGGAAAGAGAACAAAAAAAAAAAAAAGAAACATGTGAGAAGAGGGAGAAGAAAATGAAGAGAAAAGGGGGGAAGGGAAAAAAAAAAGGAAAAAAGACAAAAAAAAAATGTGGGAAAGAAAAAGAAAGAAAATGATAAACTCATAAAGCAACCTATATTTTAATTAACTTATTTTTTAAAAAATATATTTTTAAAATAGTGGCACAAAAATATATTTATGTTACACAAATATAAAAAAAATTGGGTAGATATTTTTCTAGTTGGTACCGACGCAAACAAAGGTTTTTTTTTTATAAACCATACTTTAAAATAATTAATATATATACAAAAAGAAGGATACATTTAAGGATGATTTTGACTTTTTCTTAATGAAAGGGATTGTAAAGTTGACACGTGACACACTTTGCCTTTTTAGTAAATTAACTATAATCTTTTATATGCAGTCTACAAAATATACCCCTGCCCTATAAAGCACTACTATATGTGATAGCTAAAGCCCCTTCTTTCTCTTCATCCACTTATGGCTTCCGATAAGCATCCCTATATTCATTGACGAAGCCCTCGATCACCTAAGTTCTTATGTTCCTTCCATTAAAAAATCTGAAAGTAAAACCAGGATATTTACATTTTTGAAAAAAAAAAGGGTCAAATTTTTTTCTTGGATTCATGGCAATTTGATGTTTTTTATTAGTTAAATAGTAGTATTGTTGACTCTAGACTATGACTCCTTAATTCTCCAACCATATTTATCTTTACTCAAGTTTTATATTGTAGATTTAGCATCTTTATTTATTAAAATTTTCTCTTTTGATTATTACTGTTGGATTCTTTTAGAGTTTCATATTTATGCTTCTCATGGATTCTTTTACAGTTTCATTTTAATTTTTTTTTCTCCTGGTTTCAGATGGCAATGCCATTAAACAATGAATAGATTTTATCAAGGAAACAAATGCTCGGAATTGTTGAACACCTTGAAAGTGTAACACCTACGTTCCAAGTCCACCACCATTACATCACTAAACAAAGAAATGTAGAGGAAAAAATAAAATTTGGGTTAGAGATACTTATAGCAGTTTTATATATTATTTACAAATTAGTCATTAGTTTTAGGGGTTTGGTTGCCAGTAGCCCTCCATCTTTTTTAATTTATTTCAAATAAGTACCTAAAATTTGAGATGTGGTCAAGCGATACATTGAGTTTTTGAGCTGGGTTGTAAAACAGATTGCACACGGATCAGTATTAATTTTGGGTTAGAATAAAAAATGGGCCCATTTAGTTTTTAACTTTTCTTATCTGACCCAATCTTCGTTATTTCATATTTTTTGGTGAGACGGCCCAAAACGCAATTTTCTTTGCTTGGCTTGGAAACCAATTTGGGTGTTTTTATTTAGGTAAAAACAAAAAAAAAATGAACCTATTGTTTAAAACTTATTATGTTAATTATTTATGGCTATTTTGGGCCAAGTTCATTTTACATTTTTGTATAGTTTTACAATTTTTTCATCATCCCAAAACTTAATTTTTTGTAAAATATTTATTTATTTTTAAATTAAATGCCTTATTATTTTGTGCCAAATATTTGTTTCTAATTTTAAAATATTTATTATTTGTTCCTTTAATAACTTTTTATGGAGTTCTAAAACTTTTCTTTTTAAATCACATTTTATTTTCAAATTAATATGTCTATTATTTTGGGCTAATTTGGCCAAGCTTCCTTTGACAATGTTTTAATGTGGTCATGTCACCCAAAAATTTTCCTTTAATTAATTAATTTTAAAATTATTAGGCTTATGTTAAGGGCAATTTTTAAAATTAATTTTGCTTCTTTTAGTATGTTTTATTACAAAATTCATAAAATTTTTTAAATTTTACTATGAAATTTAAGTACTTTGTTGCACTACACCTAAAAATTTCTTAATTATGTTCCAATGAATTTACTACAGTTTAAGATTTTTACAATGAAATGTAAGTCCAATTAAATGTTGTCTATAGTACAAAATTATTAGATTTCAAAAGTTTTAGGGGGTGAAAATAAAAAAAGATTAAAATTTTTGGGACTCACCTTTTAATAAAATTAAAAAAAAATGCTTTAGACAAAAAAATATTAAATTTAATTTTTGGACTTCTTGCACTGCAAATTATCAATACAACTATAACTTAGGCAAACAATCACTTCATATAAGAATAATATATAATAATATATTAAAACACTTAACGGTTACCTTAACCCTAACCTTAAGCCTTAACAATAATATTAATTGTTAAATAATATGCTTAATAAAATATTATTCTATACATATGCCAAATGGTACTCAAAATATACAATTTGTGTATACTCAAAATTTAGGGACTCGTCGTGTAATTATTATGGGTGGTAAAAAAGAAAATTTTTAAAATTTATGTACTTTATTGCACTAAACATAAAATTTTAAGTATCAATGTTGAATTATTGATATTTACCTACCAAGATCATTAAACTTACTAAATATGAAACGTTACTTATTTAGGAAGAACCCATAAACTTAAAACTTAACTTTATCCCTAAGCTAACCCTAACCTTAAAAAAGGAAAAGTCCAAAAAATTTTGTGACTATTTGAATGAGAATAAACCTTTTTTGATAGTTAAGTTGAAAATTTTACAAAAAAAAAAAATACATATTTTGGACAAAAAATATGTTAAAAATACTTCTTAGAGTTCTTGCAATACGAGTTATCAATAAAACTTGTAAACCTTAAACCATAATCTAAACTCTAAGCCTAACCTTAACCTTAAATCTTAAACCTAACCTTAAATCGTAAACCTCATACCCTAAACCCTAAAACGTAAATTTAAACCCTAAATTTTTAGTACTGTAAATTAAAAAAATTAAACTTAAACCATAAACTTAGCCATATTGCTAAACCTAGCCTTAACGCTAACCCTAAACCTTATGCCCGAACCCTAACCTCTAACCCCTAAACCACATACCCTAACTCAAAACTTTAACCCTAGACCCTAAAGCTATCTTAAATCTTAAACCTAACCTAAACCTTAAGCTTAAACCTTAACCCTAAAACTTAATAATAACATAAACCATAACCCGAACCTCTAACCCCTAAACATCATACCCTAACCCAAAACTCTAACCCTAGACCCTAAACCTATATTAAACCTTAAACCTAACTTAAACCATAACCCTAAAACTTAACCATAACATAAACCTTAAACCTAACCTTAAGCCTTAAACATAACTTAAACTATAACCTCAAACCTTAAACCTTAAACCCTAACTAAACCTTCAACTTATCTTAAACTTTAGACCTCAAACCTAACCCTAACCATAAGCTTAAACCTTAACTATAACCTAAACCCTAACCCTAACCTTAAACCTTAAACTCTAACTTTAAACACTAAACCTTCAATCTTAAACTAAACCTTGAACTTTAAAATTAAACCATAAACTTTAAACACAAACATTAAACCTACCTTAAACCATAAACCTTAAACCTAACTTTAAGCTGTAACCATAACCTTAACCCTAACCTTATATCTAACTTTAACCCTAACCTTAAAGGTGCCTAAAGTATGATCGGGTCATATTGAAGGTAACCTGAAATGATCTGGTCACCTTGAAGGTACCTAAAGTGTGATCGGATCACATTGAAGGTAACATTAAAAGATTACCGGGTCACAATGAATGTACCTAAAGTGTGACTGGGTTACATTGAAGGTAACATAAAAAGATTATCGGGTCACTTTGAAGGTAACTAAAGTATGACCGGGTCACATTAAAGGTAACCTAAAAAGATTATTGGGTTATCTTGAAGGTACCTACCAGATCACATTGAATGTAACCTAAAAAGATTACCGAGTCACCTTGAAGGTAGCTAAATTGTGACTGGGTCACATTGAAGGTAACCTAAAAATATTAGTAGGTCACCATGAAGGTACCTAAAGTATGATCGGGTCACATTGAAGGTAACCTAAAAAGATTATCGGGTCACTTTCAAGGTATCTAAATTATGACCGGGTCACATTGAAGATAACCTGAAAAAATAACTGGGTCACATTGAAGATAACTAAAGTGTGACCAAGTCATATTAAAGGTAACCTAAAAAGATTACCGGGTCACCTTGAAGGTATTTAAAGGTACTTAAATTGTGGTCAGGTCACATTGAAGATAACCTAAAAAGATTACTAAGTTATCTTGAAGGTAACAAAAGTGTGATCGGGTCATATTGAAGCTAACCTAAAAAGATTACATGGTCACATTGAAGGTAACTAAAATGTGGCCAGGTCACATTAAAGGTAATCTAAAAAGATTACCAGGTCACTTTGAAGGTACCTAAATTGTGACCGAGTCACATTGAAGATAGCCTAAAAAGATTACATGATAACCTTGAATGTAACTAAAGTGTAACTAGGTCACATTGAAAGTAACCTAAAAAAAGATTACCGAGTCATATTGAATATGCCTAAAGTGTGATTGGGTCACATTGAAGGTAACATGAAAAGATTACTAGGTCACCTTGAAGGTACCTAAAGTGTGACCAGCTCATATTGATGGTAACCTAAAATGGTGACTAGGTCATCTTAAAGGTATCCAAAAGGTGACCGAGTTATATTGAAGGTAACCTCAAAATGTGGCCTAGTCACCTTTTAGGTACCTATAGTATGACCAGGTCATAGTGAAAGTAGCCTAAAAAAGTGATTTAATCACCTTGAAGGTACCCGGAAAGTGACTGGGTTACCTTGAATGTAACATTAAAAAGTGATCGGGTTACCTTTTAAGTACCTAAAGAGTGACCAGGTCACATTGAAGGTAACCTAAAAAGGTAGGGTCACATTGAAGGTAATCTAAAAAGGTGACAGGGTCACCTTGAAGGTATCCAAAAGGTAACTGGGTTAAGTTAAAGGTGACCCGGTCACATTGAAAGCATCTAAAATATGACCGGGTCATAGTGAAAATAACCTAAAAAGGTGATCTGGTCACCTT